>DF240186.1:93021-126579 GCA_000507305.1 Breviolum minutum Mf 1.05b.01
CATCATCATCATCATCATCATCATCATCATCATCATCATCATCATCATCATCATCATCATCATCATCATTCACTTACCATCGATTATCATCATCGATCATTGTCGATTATCATCAATCATCATTGATCATCCATTGTGCTGATGAACTGGAACTTTCTTTCGTGTTCAGCAAAGGACAGCGGAGTGCTTCTCATCGAGCATTTGAATTTGAATGTGTCCGGGATTCCAGTTTTGGAATGGTGGGGGGTTGGGTTGCTGGTTTGCTGGTTTGCTGGTTTGCCTGATGTGCCACAAAATGATCGAAGACCAAGTTTGACGTGTCATTTTACGACTTGTACGACATACTGTAGGTCGAATGGGCAAGTTGCTTTGGATTTTTATGAGGCACCAATTCGGGGGTGTGGCAATTGGTGTGATGCAGGAAGTTTTTTGGCTCCAGAGCACTGCACCTCTCAAATTATTCGCAAGATGTTCCTTTTTTAAGATTAGTATTTCAAATGATTCTTCATATTGTGTTTTTTGCCAAGTTCCTGCATGATGGTGTTGCTGCAATTGTACCGTACGATCTGCACATTGGGATTGCCAATGGCTTGCCCAATTTCCTTTGACGCTTTGGATAAATCACATGGATGGCTTACCCATGATTTCATTTAATTATTGACATCTAGGATATGAAAAGCGAACGGGACTCACTCGGGCATGTGTCAGAGTCTTGCACTGTTCTTTTCTGAAGCCTATCTGACTCCCTTGGATGTAACGATAATATATCCTTGTGGAAAAAAGGGATGGGCCTGAGAGCCTTGAGAGTGGCGTGAAGGTGGCTTGTTTTTCTTCAATTTCATTTTCTTTTCAATGTGCTGCATTGGCTTCCGGGGCTGGCTTCGATAGCCTTGTACGGAAACGGCTTCTGTGGAGAAGAAAAAGCAAAGCAAGAAAGGACAAGAAACAAAAGGAAAAGAACCAGAGGCAGGCAAGAAGGAACATAATTTGTCTTGCAAAAGCCAAAATATTCTAGAAATCTAAAGAAACGTTTGGGTTGTTTTTATATGGGAGGCATTGGGTTGCTGCCGGGATGCCCGACGACCTTTGACCAAAACGTTGCATAGTCACTCGGCATGGCCTGCTTTGCTGTGGGGAATCGGGCAGGGCGGAGGAACCAGATTGCATGGTTAATAGGAACAACTTTGCAGAAAAGTTTTTGTTTTCAAATCAATCATCCCTGAAAAGATGGCTGTGCAATATGGGTCAGAATCCGAGGGTAGGGAGTGACGCTATGACTATGACTATGTCAATGAAAACAGAGATAGGTGGTACACAACTACCCAACTATTTCTGCAGTATGTAACCAATGTATATAGATGCCACAAAGGATTACGTACTCAACATAAGTGAAAAGCCAACATCATCAACTAGAGAGTAAACAGACTTGAAAGGAATGTTGAACCCACCCAAAGCACTGAATATCAAAACTTGTTTGTACTGATGTGTTCCTTGTTTGAATCTTGTGAGCTCTGTTGATGCCGGGATGCCCAAAAATAGTCCTAGTCCCGAGGCAACTGTGGAACTTTGACACAGTTCCACACACCTTCGCCTGACAATGAAGCCTACATTGCAGGCAGTTTCCGCATGTTTTGCGTGCAATTGATGAGCCAACTGCGAAGCTAGTGGTAGGGATTCGAACACATTGTGTGAATGCAGCAGATTCCGAATGGCATGACAGATGCTGGGCCGCAACAATGGCGCGGTCAGATCAGCCTGGCTTATCCAACCGCAGCGCAGCTGAAGGAGGCTGCAGAGCGCTTGAGGCATTTGCAGAGCAAGGACCGTTTGAAAAGGGCTGATAGGTGGCAGGTGGGGTGTGGAGTAGAGGTTGTTGTTTTGGTCTTGTGGATATGGGATTTTGGCAACGAATGCGCAAGCACGTCAAGTATTAAAACCCTCGATGTGCTTGCCGTTTGTCACAGCGTGTAGAGTTACCAAATCGGTACCAAGGCGATTTTTCAAAATTCGCTGCGTGGGTATAGAGCAGGGTACTTTCCGGAGTTTTCAAGCAACAATGTGGTGCATGTAGGCTTTCAAGTTTCATGATGTCTTGCATTTCAGGAGCATTTCAGAGAGACCAAATTAGATGTGGGCGACTGGCAGGAAAAATCCCAGGACGACTCATGGGAGGGGCTGATGTGCCAAGAGACTATGCTTCAATTTCCTTCTGACGTAGCCTTGGGAGGAGGAGAGCATTCCCGTGCGCCCCCTATGCTCTCCAATACCAATCCGTGAATGTATAAACTGTATATTAATGATTGATTAGTGATTGTTCAATGTATCTGGTAAACACCCATGTAATTACTCATTTATATGTGTAAGTGCTCGTGCACATAATCAAATGAACAAAGATAAACAAACACAAATGCACAGACAATACAAACATATGGAATGGCAGACAGGCTTACGGCTTACGGTCAGATACCGATAATCTAAATTTATGCAGCCTCTCATTCTGTGTAGCTGAAACCCTTCGAGGATCTGAAGGTGCTTGGTCCTTATGGCAACCGTTTTCACCTCCACGTGGCTTCTGATGATCTTCGCCATGCCTTGGGCACTGCTGGCCGCCCGGGCAGTGAGAAGAGCACCTGCGTGGGGATGGACGCTTTGACTTTGGAGGTCCTGGGGAATGTTCGAAGTGTCATAAACTCTCCTACTTGGTGGACTTCCTGCCATGTGAAAGACAGTTTCAGGTGGTTTGTAACATCTTTTGCATGTTTTTATATGCTTCAGCTTCACAGCCCAACAAAGTCCTTCATGACATTCACACTCAGATCTCTGGTTTCCACCTGAGACGACTTGAGACCTGGTAGGTTCCAGTGGGTACTGCGGAGAAGGCGGCCCAGTTCTACAAAGAGGCACCGCCAGAGTCCGTTTATCCATGGTCGTTGGAGGATGTGGTGACATTGGGAGATGCTCTCCAGCGGATTTGGATCATGTTGTGCACGAAGTCACCCATGTGTGAGGGCTCATGTCATGTGTGATTTCTGTAGAACCTCTTTCTGTTTGGGCCTCTTTCTGTTTGGGAATTCCAAGAGCAAGCCGAACCGTGATAAGAGAACATAATGGGGCCGTTTGGAGTAAAAAGTCCAATGTCAAGCATGTCATTTCTTCACTCTTTTTGGACTTCTTGCCAGCCTCTTGATGTTAAACACAGGTCCTGTGCTGCGAGCTGACGGAAGGACCAAGGCCGGGTGTGCTGGCAGGGCCAGGCTTGAAGCAGGAGCTTTGCTTCCAGGCGTGGTGCCGTCAGAGCTGCACTGTGTTGAAGTCTGTTTGTGTTTATTGGATCAGCTGTAACTTTGTGTGTCGCAAAGGAGGTGGAAGGCTGCACTGGTGCGGAGTGTCTTGGTTTAAAAAAAATTGGTCCTGGTGTGTCTCATCATTCTCTGCTAAACCTGGTGAAGGTTAGGGGAGCACATGGCCATTTACGTGGCAGACTTCGAGGGATGCTTCCAGCGGCTCTTGGATCGAGGTGATATTGAATCAACAGATTCCCTCTTCGTTCACATTTTGATTCACCTGCTAACATTTCGAATCCCAAGTTTGAACTTTTCAACAGATCCCTTTTGATTCATCTGCAGTCCAAGATTTTGAGTTTTGGTTATATCCCCCAACTTCTCTCCCTTTGGGAGCGGACGTGAAATGACGCCAGGGCTAGTTTGGGTGAATCCGCGCTTCGTTCACTTGGACAAATCCACAAACCTTGAGGAGGCCAGCAAAAAAAGTCGGAGCTTTGGGGATTCCAAAAGGATGACAATATCTAAACCCCCTGTGGGTGAGAGAGATTTCATTTTGGTGTCAATATCAATGAATCAATTGTTTAGATTTATTTTTCGTTGGTCACGAGTTATTTTGGGATACTGAAAATATATGAAATACTATGACATAGTAGGATGCCATGACACAACTTCACCATGACTCAGAACTCTGAGGCCTTGCACTACAGCTGTTTTCGCTTTAAGGATGTGGTGGTAGGGAGTCTCAAAGTCGGGAATGACAATTAAGTGGGAAACTCTTCAAGCTTCTTGGGCCTTGGCTTTTGTTTGGCATGAAATTGATGAAACATATTGCTAGTGAGTTGAGTTTTTCCGCATTTTTCAGTGTTTGTTTTTGGCCATCCTTCTATTTTTGGGAAGCAAGACCTGTTTTGCTGTTGTATTTGTCTGCTTCCTTTCGGCAAAACGATCCTGATATCAGGATGTGTCCAGTGGGCAAAAACTCTTTGAGCTCGAACATGAAGCACCTTGGAGGGACAAGTAGTTGGGAACACAGCAAACAGGGAAACATATGAGAAAAACATATTGATTTGATAAAAGATGCCAAGATGCAGAGACTGACTTCGGTTTGCTGTACTGAAAAAAGGCTTAGATTCAAGATCATAAGGTGATTCTCTGTAGAGATATACGGGAAATCAATATCTTGTCTCTTTATGTTTCTTTTTGGCTGTGCCACTGCTGATCCTGATGCCACAGGTACGAAATACTGGCCACAAGAGCTGGCCTTTGGCTAGATGAAACCAGGATCAAGAAAGGATGGTCCGCTGGTTGCGTTTTCCAGGCATTGGCACCATTTTGTGCCTACAATGTAGATAGATGGCAACAATCCCAAAGGTGGCAGTGATTGCGACTGGGATTTTACCACTAGTGTCTAGTGTAGATTCCCCATGCTACAATAGCTGCAGCAATGCCACAGACCCACGACCGGTTCGCGGTTTTGTGAGCGAAATGGTAGAAGGAGCTCTCTAAGATATGCCAAGAGGTTTCTTGTGGTTTCTTTCATTTTAAATTTGGAGTTTCACATTCCACGGAGAAGTGACTTGGGGCTGGGTCCAATTGGATGAATGGACGGCAAGTCCAATTTTCTGTCCAAGAGGCATGGATCTGTTTCCGAGCCAGGATGATGAGTTGGTCCCTGCCAGCGCTGAACGCATCACTTTTCAGGTGAACGAGTCGGGAGTTCTCAGTGTGGGGTACATTCAGATGAGTAGCAATGCCTATTTTTGTATCACTTAATTAAGATTGACCCACTAAGTTTTTGCGACTCTCCATGGAACCACTTTCTGAGGCTGAAGCTGCCCAGCTACTGAGAGCCATGGTGTGATGGAATCAGATCGAAAGCAAGGAAGGAAAAGAGGATTGCTGAAGATGATTATGATGATCATGATGATGATGATGATGATGATGATGATGATGATGATGGTGATGATGCTGGTGATGATGCTGGTGGTGGTGGTGGTGGTGGTGGTGGTGGTGGTGGTGGTGGTGGTGGTGGTGGTGGTGGTGGTGGTGGTGGGTGGGCGTTGGGGTTCTAGTATTCTGTAATGATGGCTATGTGGATGATGAAATTCTTGTTGGCACTTCAAACCTTCAGAAAACTGCAGCTTGTGGCTCTGATGAGTTCCATGGGTGAAATGATGGACCCCCATTTCCAAATGCAGTGCTTTTCACAAACTTGGAAGCTTCAATCAAACACTGAGTGAATCACGAAGTGAAAAGTACACCAAGTACATCATGAGATGCACATGCCAAGGTACACAACACTGTGTCCAGCCTTTCAAGGCTTTGCAGAACCTGAACAAGACAACTCCCCTACGTCCTACGTCCCTCGTGCCGTGCAGTTCACGCCTTGAGATACGGATACGGTCCATATTTTGGAGGCTTGGGGCCAGAACTGGGCAGGTCATCGAGTCATCGGCGATCTTTGAAGTTGTAGCACTGGCGTTAACCGCGGTAGCGGTTGGAAGCATGGTGTGATCTGTGCTAGAAACAACTTGAAAGACATTTTGTTGGGTTTCTTGAAGGGATGATCGACTTATATCCCTTGTCACTTGGCACCGACAGGTTATGGAATGCCAGCCTGAGCCACCAGGGGCATTGGAGTTACCATGACCCAGTGGCCCCCAAATGATGAAGGGTGATCAAGGATAATGAAGATGTTGTATCGCATGCCACAGTCTTGGCATGGATATCATGATTTAATTTTGACATGATTTACAATTCATGTGAGAATGGAAAATGCTTTTTGTGCAGTTTCAAAGCCGCTTCATGTAGTCATGTGAGATGTAGTCATGTGATCAATGACAGCTTTCGTGTCATGACATGTTGAAGATGTACTCAAGAAGGAAGACCCTTCCTTTGCCCTCTCAGGGACATGTCTCAACAGCCCGCGAACCTAGTTGCTTGAAGGATACATGCGTCAAATTTCATTAAACGTCAATGCAGTCGGGTGTAAGTGAATCGATCAGATACCGAGACGTATTGCAGTGCTGAGGGTTGGCACTCAAGCCACACAGACGCAAGCGACGCAAGTCTTCACTGTGTTGGAGCCCTGGTTGCGTCGTTCACCCTTTCTTTGTGAATCTCTTTTGGTGAGGTCGAAACTGCCAACCCTTTCTGTTCTGCTTGTAGTTTAAGTACCTTGCCCAGTGACCCCGAGGGTGTCGCAGCCTGTGGTGACTGGGCCTGATGCAGTGCTGGCAGGGGTGCTCAGACCTACAATTTGTATCAATTTGTCAGAGTTTGGTTTGTTGGTTTGCAGCCAATCTACTGTATGGCAAATATTTTGAGCCAAAGGAAGATCAGGTAGAAAGAAATCTGCGAGCTGAGACAGTTCATATTTGTAGCTCAGCGGCGTAGCACTGAAACGAATCATTTCTTGTGTTTTCGTCAGCTGGATTCTCTGCCAGATGGCCATTGCTGGTGCAGAGCCCAAGGAGTTTCAGTTTCATCCGGAGACCAAAGAGGCCGGCCTAAAGGGATGTTGTGGGGCTTGGAGTTGGAGCTGTTTGTTGAAGTCGGTGATGTGCAAATTTCCAGATTTTCGAATCAACCAGGTGTTCATTGGGCGGCATCCCAGTTGTGGAGTCCAGGCTTGAAGTTTGACAGCAGATCGAACGTGGCAAATTTTGTTGGGGGAAACATTTCATGCAACTCCTAACTACTCTGAGTGACATTTGAAGTGATTGTCTTTGGAAAGTATATTTGAGTGATTTGTGAAGATGTGGCCGTCATATCTTCAACAGCAGGTGTCCAAGGTCGCATTTGAAAAGAAAGACTTCCGCTGCATCCAAGTCTGCATGAGCCATTTAGACTTATCACGCAGGCCAGTGACAAGCATGTTTCCTCCTTGCACTTCCGCATCTACCGTGATGACCAGCAGCGTTTCTTTGTTGAGGCAAGATATTCGTGGTCAGGATGGTATTCAATGAATCTGACACTTTGACGAAGCGCTTTCAGCCATCGGAATGTTGACATCCAATTAAGCAACCATCCATTGATAGTATACAAGACTGGAAGAAAAGAGATAGAGGCTCATAGCTACCTGGCACCAATTGTCTACCACTGTGAACGTGAAATTGAAGGAGTTGAGTTCTTCTGGGTGCTTCATCAATAACCAACTGGTGAAGTCGCTTGGCAAAACCCAGACATTGGGAATTCAAGTTAGTGCCAAGATTGTGCCAAGGAAAAACGAGCATCGTGCACTACGACATGGTCAGGGTACCAAAGGTGGTGGAGATGAGATTTCCCAAATGAGATAATGTTGTCCGAAGGTAAATGCCAGGGTCCCGCATTTTCCCTCGCTCCTGAAGTGGATGCGTTTGATTTTCACAAAGAAGAGCATAATTTCGGTGAGACATGATTCTTATGACAAAAAACCACTGACAGTTTACAGTATTCAGACTTTGAGCTGGTGGGCAATTGCAAGATTTCATAGCAAGATATAGAGACTTCAAGCTTTCCTTCATCAGGCAAGTGTTCTCCTTGCGGCAACAAAATTCTGAGTGCCCAGGGGATGCCATCAAGATAGCTCCCAATGCCACGACAGAAAGCCCCTTCGCATCCTTCATCTTGCAGGCTTGGAAAAGGTTTGTTCCTTCAAAAGTGATTGGTTGAATCTGTCGCTATTTGACCCATGAGCACAGTACCGTGGTTGTTTGACATCATTGCAAAGAATCCATGCTCCTGTTTGTTACAGAAAAGGGAGAGACTATACTAGTTGATTCAGTGTAGTCCCCTTCTTTGATTATACATTCTCCTGTGATGTTTGTTCAACCAAAGCAAAGCAGGACAGAGTGCAGGTGATGACGAAGCACTCTGAGAATGGCGACTCAGCAGCAACAACTACAGTATAGAAAAAAAAGATACCAAAATTGCTCTTTCCCAAAATGATTGCCTCCCAAGAGCAATAGTTGGCATTCCGAAATCCTGTATTTAAGGATAGCTCTACTTCTCAGACAGGCAATAAGAGTGCTGGGGGTTTCGAATTTGATGCAAATTTGCAGAAATGCTGGCAGCCAGTGAGGTGCATCCATAGTTGCGAAAGGTATGACCATGGCCACTGGGAGCAGCTCCGATAGACCCAAAGGCATTGGAACTCTTTGTGCCTTCAAGCGTGGATTGTAGTCCATCAAGGTGGCAATTTTTTGGAAGATCTGAAAGGCACCTTTCGCTTTTTATCAAGCCTCCTTCATCCAGATTAAGGAAGCTGGACACGCTGCATTTCCAACAATGGAGTATTACTCGAGTCTACAAATCATTGGCAGGTGAGGGGAATGTCGAAGTGTGGTGGCTCAGAGCTCGCTGTGGTGATGCTCATCAAGTTTCTAGGGTGGAGGTTTTCCTGATGATTGGATTCTTAGACACAACTGAAGAATATGAGAAAGCGGATATAGATGAATTTTTTGGCCTTTTTCTGGAAAGTTATGATTGAATCATTCTTGCAAGCCAGGGTTGGAAGGTGGCTAGTTATAGCTAGCGCAAGTGGAAATATATCATGGTCTGTGCAGATTCAAAATGTTCAAGTTTGCGTGTATGATGTGTCACTGTGATTCACGAAGCAATGACGGTGTTGTTTGAGAGCCATTTCATTTTCAAGCCATGTTTGTTGAGCCCAAGCCATTCAGTTGTCTTACAAAAGCTTTTGCCCCAACACCCAGTATCCACTGCTGTGTTGGTCATCTTTGCCACTTTTTTTCCAGCAACAGGGGATGCTCAACGGGAAGACCGAAGATTGGGTAGCTTGGTTTTATTGGCCCAGATATCCTGCCTCACATCAACCTGTCAATAACATTGTAGGAGCCATACATTCCTGCCGGTTTCAGATGAGTCCAGCAGGTGATTCGTATGTCAAACTCCCACAGCGTTTCTGATGGCACGAACCGTTCGCTTAGGTGGCCCGAAATTGGGATGTATCTTGACCATGAGCAAATGAGAAGGGGTGGAAGGCGGATGATGTCAATAATACTTGAATGACTGGAAAGTTGTTGGACTGTTGTTGCTGTTTTACTTGCCCCAAAAAATTCAAAAAACCACACTCACTGAGGGTAGGAGGGTCGCAGGGCAGCAAGTTTATGATAAGCTAGGCCAGGCTGCCAGTCTGCTCCCCCTGTTTATCTTGCTTATCTATTATGATGCAATGGGCAATGAACTGTAAGACCAAACGGGAACAAAGACAACTCTGCAAAAGTGTTAATCTGTACTTATGGTTTTCTACGACTGTTCGAGGAAAGGGATTTTGCTACCGGACCATATCTGTCTAGCCTCCGAGATCCGACACGAGCTGGGCAGTGGCAACTTCAGCGCAGTCCGACTTGGTGTGGATGTCAAAGATAAGGCTTCCCAAGTGGGCTTCATAGCTACCAATTGTGACAACTTTGGGTGCTGCAAGCTTTATGACTTTTGAGACCTGCAGCAGCTATATCTATCAAACTATCAGGCATATATATTATATATATAAGGCTTGGGCGTCAACAGACATCTCTGAATGATCTTTGTCCATAAATTTATGACTTGAAGATGTTTGAGTTTTGATATTGGACCTATTTGAAGCTTGGAGCCCTTTGTGCCATCTTTTGTGCACCGAGAATCATTTTTAGACGGATGTGACCTTGGCCAGCCTTGGCGCCAGGGGAGGCAATATGCCATGAAGATGGTGGACCCTTGTCAAACATCTTGGAGGGTGGTGGTTCAAGATTTGAAACAAGGCCATTGCCAGCAGGTACAGCGGAACCAGTATCGAATCATTCACTATGTTTAGCTCGTGCTTCGAAAGACTCTACGTGGTACCAAGCATACACTGAAACTAATTTCGAACCACAAAGACGGGAATGGTGCATGCTCAGGTTTATTTTCCATCTCCCATTATATTGAAGCGCTCATTCAACGACCGACCTGATATCCCTCACCCCTCATATACCAGTTATTGCATTCCTCCTGTTTTGAGAGATTGGATAGCGAGTGGCCTGAGGACAAGAAGAACTTCTTGCAGTTTCAGCAGAAGAGAGAGTCAGTGTTGGGGAACCTCAGAGTTGACAGCCACAGAGTCTAGTTGTTTTGACCAAATGTATCATCAAAACCGTGACCCAAACACTACTCCCCAGGTTGGAACTTCATGATGAGGCAAACACGATGATGAGCTGGATGCTCAGAAAGGCATCCCTGAGGATGTTCCTATGCAAAAACGAGTTGAGGAGTGGTTGGTTTGCTTAACCAGGCAATATCACACAAATTGGAATTGCCGCGCAACCGATGCTTTTCGAAATTCATCATAATTCTTGACCCAGGAAGTTGACTTGTAGGCGAAATCGTCTCTCTTTCTACTTCGGTTTGGGTTTGATTCTTTCTTCCTTTGCAGAATTGTCTTCTTTGTCATACTGAATGTCATAGGATGCTGTGCACAGTTTATTGTTGTCGGGGCGTCCTTTCACAGAGCAAGGCCTGAAACATCCCAACATTGCTACTGGGCGGCAAAGAATCATGTACCTTTCAGGATCTTACTGACGACATGTTTTTGCAGATACTGATGTTACAAATCAAGCACCAGATTCTAGATCTGATGAAATTGAGGGATGACGTACATGTAAGCCATGTCGTTTGTAGACAGTTGATGGCTTGTAGTCCTTAGCATTCCATCGCACGTTTTTGTGAATTCCAGGTCAGGTGCTATTTGTGGTTTCAAACAGAGGCTTTGCAGGGCGGAGTCCAAAGGGATTGGTGGAAGGTGGCCTTATCAAGATGTGACTTGGACGTGGTTTCGGCCATGGCATCCTTCTCCCTGTTGGTGCCAGGCGCACTTGTACATGGCCTTGGAGCTAGTGCAAGGCCTTTGCTGAAAATCAAAGGGTGGTGAAGTGGCACAACACTTTATCATATCATATGCCGCAATGTGAGATACGACGAATCAATCGTCAACCAAATTATTGGGGCTGACTGGACAGAACAGTTCAAGGCCAAGATAGCTAGACACTTGCTTCGGGGTTCTTGTTACAAAATTTTCTCAACGCTCTTTCTTTGCGATTGCATGTTACTAGCACCTCACTTATAATAAACAATGCCTAGATACATGTACACATATGATGGTAACACATGAATTTCAACTTAGAGTGTCAGGTGGTGACTTGCTGCACTGCTTGCTGGATGATGGAGCCTTCCCAGAAAACCAGGCCTTCAGATGGAGCTTGAGAGATGCGGATTGTATCGTCCATCCGCACCACTTTGGGATGGTGTAGTTGTCAGCTGCAGCTGGAATTGGTGGACAAAAATTAGTGGTTTAGTGAGGTTTAGTACGGGAATGATTCTTAAGGACGATTATTTCAAGCATGCAGATTACCTTTATTTACCCAGCTTGTTGTGAGAGTGGGTAGAATCTACAAAAAACATGCGCAAACCAACGGTCCATCCCTAAAGACGGGTAGCTAAATGCATTATAATAGCATCATTTGGAAGGACTCAAAACGACAAACATCCCCTCTTGAACACGCTGAGCCATCAAATCATCCGTTGAAACTATGACAGTCAAGGAACAGATCCAATTTATGAATTGGGAGTTCTTGTTTTCACACCCATATGGATGTTTCCTTAAATGGTGGTACACCCAAAACACCCCCAAAAGCATCATTTTTAGTAGGAACACCCATGGTTGTTGGGTACCACCATTTTAGGAGAACCCCATATATACTTTATACCCATATACTCTGTTGGTTCAGAATGACCTTGTTTTGAAATCCAGATCTTTGGATGGTTCCGCTCCAGGCAGCTCGTCTCTTCAACCAGATTTGCGACGCAGTGAGGTACCTGCATACGGAGAAGCAATTGGTATGGAGCTCAGTTGAAGAATTGTTGTCTGAAAGTAGAATAATCCCAATGTCGCAAGGAAATTGCGGAATTGCTGTGGTTTTGTTTCTTTTTTGTTACTAGAGAAGTCAAGTCTACAGGTGCATCGAGACTTGAAGCCTGAGAACATCCTGCTCACCACCAAGGAGTCGACCGTCAACGGCAATACTCGAACGCTGTTTCAACTCCAGTGACTTACGGATTAGCTGCCTGACCTGCCAGGATCGTGATACCATGGTCCCCAAATTGGCGGACTTCGGTTTAGCTCGTGGGGGAATACCCAGATGATCAGAAAAATCTCGTGTCAACAATGCGCTCTCAGGTGGAGGTGTTTTTAAGGCTGGAGATTTTGGTTTCAGTCAGGGGACGTTGCGCAAAGGTCTTTCGGAGGGGTACACCTCACACGCATCACCACATTTTTTGATCCTTCCCTCCCGAGGAACAAACATGAAATCGCGGGACTGTCGCACTTTCTGCGGTACGTGGGGACCTGAGCTTCGAGAATTTGATATCCCGTGGGATCGAAACTTTGTTTCTCATGTTTGAGATGGATGATGGCGATAGTGATAACTGATAACATCTAGGTTCTAATTTGTTCACACAGCACAATGAACTTGTGTTCGCTTGGATCTGAATCAGAATGATAGGAAGGCAGGACAGGTGTTTCATGACATTGTTTGAAAGACATCAAGGAAAGGCCAAAGCTCTCGCAGAAAATCATTGTATATTTTTGAAGAGAAAATCCATCAATCTCCTCACATTCGCTGGCAGCTCTCGCAATCTGAGGCCGAACTATTTCGCCCCTGAGGTCATTACCAGCTTCAGGCGCACCAGGAATCAAATTTGGGGAGGTTGTGCAAATCCAAAGAATTGAAAGTCAGCATTTTTTCAACACCACGAGGGTGCACTTCTCCACTAAAAATTGGCTGACAGTTCTGACTCGAAGAGTGCTGGCTATGGGAAGCAGGTAGATATGTTGGGTGCCCCAAGAGCAGAATGAGTCAGTTACCCTTGAGCCTAAGGGTGGCGGGCAGTTCCGTCCCACTTGTTAAGGTGGAGTTTGGGGGTTATTCTCTACATCCTGCTGAGTGGCATCCCACCCTTCGAGGCACTTGTTGGTCAAGGGCTAAAGGGCATGGTGGGTAGATCACCAGATCAGACACTAGGTTGGAAATGAGGTCTAAGTGAGTCAAATCAGCTTTAGGTCTGAATGAGCTATTTTCTGTGTTGTTTTGATGAATTCATGAGCAGCAACTTCCTTATTCGCGCACCTAGTTTCACCCATGACATGCAAGAGTCCTGCATTTGTCAACGCAGGAGGAGCAGTTGTATCGGCAGATTGTTGAAGGAAAATACGAGTTCGATGCTTGCAACTCAGAACTTGAGTCGAGGCTCTGTTGGATTTTCCATGATTTCGCTGTTGGTGCCGTTGAGTGAGTTTCGGATGGATGTCAGTATCAGAGAGAAAAGGAAGTGAGAAGCCGAGCTGACAGTGTCATATTTAGTCAAGCGATGTCAGAAGTTCTGTTGAGTTCTGTTGAGGCACTTGACTGCTTGACTGTGCGTTTTGTTGAGTGAATATTCTGGCGTTCGCTTTGGTGTGGCCCAGGTGGAGGAATGGAACTGCATTACTCTAGAGGCACCCTTGGGCTAGGCTGTAAGGCGATTGTCTGCTAGAATGGAAGAAGTAGTGGGTAGAGGGCGGGTGAGCAGAAAGAGTCTGATATCTTCAAAGTCAACAAGCGTCCAGACTTGAAACCCTTTCTGACAGTTTGTGATTCTCTTGTTTGCAACACAGATGATAAATGAGACTCTAGAATTTCAAGATGGTCCAAATGTATAGGTCCGTGCCATGTCACACTCTGAAAGTCTCTATGCGCGGCAGTGTTTCAGATGAAAACTATATCTACCTGACAGGCTGACAGGTCATTAAGGACACCAATAGAGTATATGTTTGAAAAAACATTTCTGTTTTGTACCCAAATTTCTCATCGCAGAGCTCACGTCATCATGGGTGCCAGTTTGTTTCCCACCTATCTGCCAATGAGTTGCGCTGCAAGGCCAAAGGGTTTGTGAAGCAGATGATGACAGTTGATCCAGTGGAACGCATCAATATTCATCAGGTTGGTGGGGGACGGTGGGTTGGTGGGTGATGGGTTGGTCACCACAGATCCGTTATGCGTCAACTTTGGCAAGGGTAAACTTCCGCAAACATTGGACTTGTATTTGGGTTCCTGGTTCCTCTTGGGGATTTGCACTGGGCACCTGGTGTCATGTATTTCAATGCTGGACTTGACCTGAGTTCAATTGATGGCTGTGGAAGATTCATTCCGAGCAGGACAGTGAGATTGAAGATGATTGAAGCAAGGAACTGATTCCATGATTTTGCTGCTGTTTTTGGTGAATGAGATTTGTTGAGATTTCCTGCCGCTTTGAAAGATTTTGGAGGCTTTGGATCATCCTTGGTTCAAGATAGCAAGGTCAGCAACTGTCACAAGACCCTTGTTGGGGTTGGGATGATGTTGGCATTGGGATCATTTTGGGGTTGTGATGATTAAAATCCAATCAGACTGGATGAGCAGTTTGATGAGCTTCTTTTCATTGTATCTATGTTGCCGGGAAAATGCTGTTGGGCATACTACATATGATATGTTTTTGACAATCCTTGATATATCTATCAATTCTTTATGATATGTCTGTGGTAAAAACTGTACACCTTGCAAGATGTTGGACAACTTTGGCATCAACATTCAGGTATAATTTATAATTATATTTTCGGAACAAGACTGACATGAATCATCCCTATTCTTCCCAACAAAAAATTCCCAACTGTAATTGCTGTTGACCCAAGATCTCCCTAAGTTCGCCTCTCCGGCACTAGGCTTTGCACACCTGCCCGCTCCAATGTCGAGCCGGGTCAGGGTCTCAGTTGTGTCTGAAAATCAGCCCTTCAGGTCCTGTGGACAGGTGGGGAAGATACCAATAAATTATAAGTTGTAGTAGATATATTAGTTGTATCCACATAAGTGTATCTAGTGAAGTGCTTCATGAACTGTTGATATCTGTTGATACTCTCCAAATTGCTTTGGCAGGCCGTTCTTTCGAAGAGGCTCGTGTGGGTTTCGCTTCTCCTCATTTCAAAATTGGGATCGCAAGGTCTGAACAAGCTTGAAAAATGCATGAAAGATACATTCAGTCCCAGTCTCTTGCAAGGTTTCTTCCGAAAGACTGATTTGGCAAAGATGGTTGAAGAAGCACGGAACATGAATGCTTGAAGTTTCGTTGTGTTGGTATTGAAGTTTCACGATAAGTAGACTGTCGAGGTAAACCTCGAAAGATCCACATTGACATCTATCCAGAAATGAGCACTTTTAATAGGTTTGCATGGGTTTGCCTTATGAAATTCGGGCCATGTGCCTGTTTTGAATACATTTTCCCTCATCTTGGCAGTTAGAAAAACCCCCCAACAGCTGAAATACTCCATCGCTTCATCTCATCCCTGATCGGTCGGAGGAACCAGCAGCCAAGCGTCGAAAGTCCGATGCGAGCATGGTTTAAGGCGCGCCACTTTTTTTGGTTTTTAGATTTCGCTGAAGATTCGTCATGCTCAATGACTAGCCATGACTGAATCATGTTTTGTGTGTATTTTTTTTTCAGTATTGAAGATTGATGGAGTTTTGGCTGGAGTTTTTGAACTAAAGCCAAATAAATGCCAGGATTTGCTGATATTTGCTCTGTGTCTTTTGTATTTCCGCCTGAAAAAAACAGCCAAGCTTAGAGCTGCGGGGAGGGTGACGGTCAAACATGAAGGTCTTTCAGGGTGCAAATGAAATTCACAATACCCCACTATATTGCTTTGATAGTTTCCCTTTTCAAAAGGGTTCCTAAGCATCTGAAGTTCAGAGCTGTAACCTTCAGCAAAGATTGGAGTTGATCGCCTGTCTTCAAAAGACACTTCAAATGATTCAAATTGTGATCCTGTTGAGTGAGAGGAGCAATTGCCTATTCAACACGTGTGAATTTCTTACCATCAACGACCTTATTACGAGCAAAGTTGGATGCTGAGATATTGTTTTGGCCAGATCCATGTGAATGTGGCTGTTGCGAAAATTCCAACGCCGACGGCAACCTGACGCCATGGAGCGTCTATCGGAACTTCTGGATGATGCGGCTGTGAAGCTGTTTCCTGGCAGATGAAGTGTTTCTGGTGTCACAAGCTAGAGGAGGCCATGCACTATGCACAGCTAAACATCAACATTTTTTGTCAAAACCAGAGAATTTGGTTTCCTCGTTTGGCATTCGAAAATATTTGGTGAGCTTCACCAAGTTATGGGCAGCGCAATTGCAGAGTGGATGCTGAGGCAAAAAAGATGTCAACCCGAGGAGTTCCAAGTGCTTTGCCAATTGGCGGAGCAATCTATAGCAATGGGCATCGACTACAGGCCGATAGGAGGGAAGAGTGAAGTCATGCCTGTAGGCTGCTCACACTGCATGGTGGTGCTGTTAGGGGTTTTTTGGAAAGGTATGCTACTTGGTGGGTGGCTGGGTAGCAGCAGGCACTTGCCAATGTTATCAGTGATGATAGTGTTAGATTGGTAAAGGTGATGTTTCGATTTTTTGAACACTTCATGGGCTTCTCCCCACCCAAAGTTGAATAGAAACACACCTTTCTGCAGTGCAGCCAGGTCCATCGGAGTTGGCTGGAACCATCCCTCCACGCGGATGGCCTACCGAAAGGCTTCACATCGTTCCACGCGCTGCGAGCAGTCCCGCAAGCGTCAAGAACGATCCAAGGAACGGTTCATCGAATTGGCAGAAGCCAAGGATCCGAATCTGAAGGAATCCATAGTGCATCTTGATTTGCAATTTGTACCAAATGCACATGAGATTTAGCATTGGAGGAAGCCTTGACAGGTTGGTCTGCTGGACTTTGACTGTAGGTTTCTGTCTTAAAGCAGCTATGTAAATTACCCTCTGCAAAGCTGCTATTTGTACCTTCGGCACTTGATAGATACAGATTGCCATCGGTATGTATCTACATCTTCCAATCTTTTTGAGTTTTTGGTCATCGATGGAAAGATGCACCGAAGTAGAACTGGCAAAATCATCATGTGATGCTTGCACGAAGGGCACTTCAGGATGCGCAGGACAAGTCCCGGTCTCGTGTTTTTCATGGTGACATGCCGATGCTCACTTGTTCTATACACTGTGCATTGTATCAGATTTGTCAGGTGCATATGGACATACCATAAAACTCTTGGTTATCAATGCACCCCAATCACCCGCCTTCCAGGCTCCATCTCATCTCAGGCAACTCTTTCTCACAGAGATCGGTGCAGATCACGATTTGGGCGCCAGCTTCGGTGGTGTTGCGGCAGCACTGAAGGCTGAGCTGCTGTTGCCTCTGCGGGCGTTGAACGAATGCGGACCCTTGAGCCGAACGATGACGGGGGCACCCCTGCCAGCAGAGGAGATAGGGGGATGACCAGGGCGAGAGAGATGGTGTAAAGATATGTAAAGATTGTTCAAAGGGAAAGGTTCGTAATCTACTACAGTATTGGGGAGTTCAAAATGGAGATGTTTTTGTGATTCGGATTTTCAGTCGGAAATGCAGCGCATGGTTTTTAAATTCGAGTTGCGCCTTGGAGGGACACTTGTAGGTGCTTTCTATGTGCCTCGAAAGGTCCACGCTGCATTTATGTACGACTGTTTCTTCAAGCTTGATGGTTGGTGGATTTATGACCCCACGACTTAGCTACTTATATATGTGTCTGGTCTCGCAACCGACATGAGATGCGCCTGTGCGAAAATCCTTGTTGATTATGGCTCCCGGGTTTCAGAAACGAGTGTGATGAGCTACAGCCAGGAGCTCCGGAAGGTGATTTTGGAGCTAACGAAGGCGGTGGTTTCAAAGGAGGGTGGCTTCAGTGAGTGGCGCTACTCCACGCCGGCTGGCCAGGACCGTGTGGCATCCATATGGCTGATGTTTTCTCAACTTGGTCAATCTAAAAGATGGAAGTCATTTGAAGCCTAAGGATCATCTCTCTAATACCTACGGACTTCCTCAGTTGTGAGGAGCAATTGCGAGGGCTGTCGCCAGAGCAGATCGATTTGTGGCGCCAGAGCACTTCCATGGATCATGCAGGTATTTTTGGCCGAACCTCATGAGAACGGGGCAATAACGAAGCATGATGAGGTATGTAGGTCTCCCAAATGGAATTATCTACAAAAGATATGCAAACTCATATCCTCATAGACACAGTCCTGCGTGAAGGTGATCGTTTCTTTAAGATCTATCATGTTTTATCACCAATGCAGCTTGGGCTCTAATGAATTTGTTGGGTTTAGGTAAAGTTTGACCCACAGAAGATTAGTGCGCAATGACGTTTGCATTGTACCTTGCCACAATTTTGTTTCCAAACTGTCTTAAACCACAGTCGAACAGGGCAACTTGTGGTGAGTTGGACGCAGGTGGCTTGGTGACTCATGAAGATGCACCAGGAGAACTGGGATTTTTCTGGGCCACGAAGATCGGAGGTCCATCCCATGGATTTGATTATGATGCTTGGCTAGGAGTGGTTGTGCCAAGGAGATTGGGAACTCCACGTCAACTGTGCTTGTCGGCCGGGATGTTGTAGGATATGGATGGATATGGTAGAGTGCACAGTGTTGCTTCTTGGATTGAGAGGTCACTTGTAACCTTTACTTCGTGACCCACGTCTCTCAAGTTTCAATCTGCGACATCGGAGGAAACTCAATGTATTCTTCCACTGCTTTGCAATGCAAGGCACAAGGCTTCGTCGGGGGTAGGATAGTGAGGATATGGGTGCACAAGGGGCGACGTGGTGACGCCATCCACTGGACAGGTCATCTTGGTGAGTGATCCGCGATGGACCTGCCACCCGGTGGGCCGTGCACACTGGCGGCTGTTGTGGTCGGTGGGCAACGGCAAAAAGCCCCTTGACAGTTCGGAAGCGTGGAGTTATCAAGGAGGGGGGAAAGATGCAAAAGGATACAACGTGAGTAAAGATAGAGCCAGCTGACACCAGCCAGATTGTGGAAGTACTCACCAAGCAGTTTCAATTCTTTATAAGAGATCTGTTGCCATCTCACCTCCTTTCGAAAATTAAGAGAACATGGTCTTTGATAAGTCGTAGTTTTACCATGTTTTACCATGGTCGCAGCTATCATTTTTATCCATCCTGCCAAATAGAGGTCAAGGCCCTCCTTTCACAGGGAACTGTAAGGTTTCCTGCCACTTTCACTGTTCATGTTGGAAGCCTTGAGGAAGCCGGAGCCGCGATTGTGGCTGGAGACGGTGAACGCTGACTTTGAGGCGCCTGTGTCCAATGATGGCTGGGAGTTGGCCGTCTTGAGCCACGCGATGCGGAAGGCGATGCGAGGGATGGTTCCGTTGTGTGTTGCTGATCTGGAATTGATGCATACAGAACGGAAATTGGCGCCACAAAGATATTATTAACTATGACTCATGCAGGGAAAAAAACAGGACCTGAACTTTTAACCTGGGATGAAAGTGTTCTAAAGTTTCCAATGTTTCAGGCTTCCATTTGGTCAAAGTGCCAACTTCCGGGGCAACATATTTTTTTTCGGGTCAAAGTCCTTATATAACCTTGGATCACAGGCTGAGGACATGAACGTGACCCTTTCGGTTGACACATACATGGGCGACTTATTGCAACGTTTGATCGATCGTCATGCATGTTTCTTGGCAGAAGATTAGATTCCTTTTGGAACTTTGGAAGCTCCTAGTTTTCAACAATGCTCTATTTCAAACCTGAGATTTTGCATCGTTTGAGTTCATTTCATGTGCAAGACCTCTACTCTAATTGCAATGACTTTTTTGTAGCTCCTTTTTTTTGTTTCAAGCAAGGCCAAAACCATTCCCTTGACTTGCATGGTCTGCACTAAAAGCATGGTGATGAAAGGCCTACGGCCTACTTGGGTCTTTGGCCTTACGGTTTAGGCATTCGTTGAGCTCAGGTTCGCACGATGCGGTGGAGATTCGAGAACGCATCCTGCTGAGACCTAGCAAAGCAGTGCTCGAGGCATCTGAGTCTTGGCTGTTTTCGCTTGAAGCTCAAGATGTAGGATACAAGAAACACTTAGAAAACGGGAGATGTGAGATGGGATGGGGATGGACTGATCAGCTCCGAAAATAAAGTCGTGAGCATGAGCAGTGGCCGCAGTTTTAGCTGAGGATTACCTTAGCCACAAGCATGACTGGGTGCAAGATGAAGACGAGATCACAGCTCCAATTGGCCGCTCCCTCTACACACCAGGGAGAAAACGCTCCCATAGCGAGCACAGCACATAGGACGTTGATGGACGTTGGGACACTTCTGGCTTGATGAAGCCTGATGTTTCACAGGGATTGGCAGTGTTTGGCAGATCCACCCTCACGAACTGACGGGTGCCTATTCCAACACAAGGAATTGCCTGAAGTCGCATTGCCTTGAGCAATATTGACCAACAATGTGTTATGTGAGATGTGTTGTGAAAATGAGAGCCTTTGCTAGTGTGAGCCGGAAAGGGCATTCGTTTTAAGGTCTTGGTCAGGTCGGTGTTCGACTTGTTCGATTTTGCATGAATTGATTTCATGTATTGACCTGTTTATATTTTGCATCATGAATCATGCTTGCATCTTCATGCGTTGTGAAGTTGAATGTATAAGGCACTGACTTTGTCTCATGGATAGTACCACTCAAGCTCCCAGGTTCAGCAGGAGTTTTCCTTGGATCCACAAATCATGTAGCATGAGAAGCCCGTCGAGGGGAGTGGTGCTTCGGAAATTTGCCAATTTCCGGCTCCTGTGTTCCTTTCTGTTTGAACCCCTACGTTGCAGGAAGCTCGATGCAGCCCGTGAGCAATTTGGGGCTCAGGTGGCTGCATGTACAGATCTGTACAGCCGGAGTTGGGTCTGAATGACGTTTCTGCCGTGCTTTCGCTAGATGTTGGAAAGTCCAGCAGAAAGGAAATCGAAGGCACATCAAGACATCCATGATTTCTAGCAGGTGGGAATCTTGTCCTGTTTGCACCAAGATCCCTAGCTTCAACACAAGTTCCAACGTCAGCGGAAGTCAGGGGTTGCATGGTGGGGAGTTCAGCTGTGCTTGTTTCACTTGTAGGGAGTAACAAAGCATGGATGGACACACGCCATTGCAGATCTTTTCGGGTCTGTCCATGGTTGTTGCAGTTGTCACGTCACACAGCTTGAACTCCACCCCCGATGCTTGAGGGTTGGCGATCATAGCGAGTGTAGCTATGTTCGCCCAGCTTAGCAGCTGTGTTGACTGTGGCTGGAAAGAACGAGGATGGACTGGTTGCGATCTTGCTATGTCCACTCCTTTTTGGACAGCTGATGGAAGGTGGACTTTCAGATCTTGTGAGTTGCGTGTCTTTGCACCGCCATTTTTGAAAGGTTCAAGCACGAAAACTACGATGAAATGTTTGCATAATGTTTGCATTGTTTGTTTCATACGATCTTGAAAGAAATATATAGCCATAGGTTTCCCTTTTCACATATCACACCTCGTATTGTTCTATGACATTGTTTTTGGCGGATCTCATCGAACGTCATAAGGTGGAATCATCTTTTGTTTCGGGGCACTAAATGCCCCCATTGACATTGGTACTACTAGGCGCGTCCCAAACTCCGCAAGATTCATAGAATGCAAAAAATATGGTGGGAAAGTGGTTCTTTGGGGATTCACAATTGATTCTGCTTCCATGCTGCCTCGACTTCTCGCCTGTGCGCTGGCCACTAGTCATGGATACCTGCGTAAACCTCAGGTGGAGTTGCCCAACAAGGAGCAAACTGCGCCATTTAAAAGCCATGTTGCTCCGCTTTTCTGTTGTCACCCAAAGGTGTTCAGCAGATCTCTAGTTTGAATATGAGCCAAGATGTTGAGCAAAGTGCCTGACCTTGGTGCAGGACAACGAAATCTCCTGTGAAGCTTTGAATGCTGCTGAAACGTCCGTGGATATTGGGGGCAAAATAGAGGCAAGGCTAGCAGAAATGATGTATGCTGTTAGCTGGACTGACCTAAAGCCTTCTGCATGCAGACTTCCGGTGTGACTTTCCTTAGGATAGAAGATATTTGTTGTGATGTGGATGGTTTGGGATTCCCAGGCTCACAATTTGTCCTTTGAAGCCTTGAGTTCTGTGCAACCTCTTTTCTGCAGGATTTGTTGCAGTTGCAGCTCCTCCTGGCACAGTGGCGCCGCAACTTTCCAAAGGACGGCGGAAAGTGGATTGGAGATTGAACACTGAAGGCGAAAGTGGAAGGATCAGGGACCGTGCCATGGGGGTTCCATATCGTCAAACCGTGGCGCTTCAGGAGCAACCCAGTTGTCGGGAAACAGCACTGCATGAGGCGATTGGGTTGCAGAAAGTCCCACCAAATCGAGAGCTGAGATTTTTCATGTGCAAGAGCCGGACTTGGTAGTCCTTCAATCAGTTGACATCTCATTCGTTGCAACATGTTGACCTTCCTGTAAATCCGAGATGAAGAGGCTCCACAGTCCATCGACAGATCTACGTAACCAACAGCAAAGCTCCTTAACGTTTTTTTCAAGCCAACCAGCCAATATTTAATAAGTTCAGTGTCGCCTTCTCGATGACCTGCATGATTCTTGATTGTTCCTGATGAGACTGGAATAAAGCGAGGCCTTGTGCCGAGACAGCAAATGGGTACTCAACCGGACAAAGAGACGGTGGACAACTATGGAATTTGAAACAGCTCCTTGGTTGCCTGTACAAAAAGGCCCTTCCCTAACTTTCGAACACAACTGTTGGATCCTTTACCTGTTTGTATTTCCGATGTCTCCCTTGACCCAAATCCAGGTCAACTTTTTTTAGAGTTGGTTACCAGAGTCACGGTGATTCACATCTGCGCTCAGATGTGGGAGGGTTGGATGGCAGAGTTGGCATCGCATGAGCTGGACCCCGTGGACTGCAGGCTGGTTGTGGGGCTTCGCGAAATCTCCAGGTATTGTGTTGGGGTTTCCTAACCACACCTTTGGTGGACTACGCTCTCAGAATACAGACTTGTGCTGATGTGTTTTTCTTCTGATGTATTTCATGAAAATGAGGTGCGTGCTTATCTTTTTTGCATGGCTCGAGACCTTGCGTGTGCACTTGTTCGGTGGCGTTGGCATTGCTGATTCCGATTACCCGATTCTGTGTGATTGCCAAAATTCCACAATCAAAGACTATGTTTGTGCGTCAAGATGGTCCAAATGTGGTCAAACTCCCAACGGGAGTGCCAAGACACATGACACATGACACCGTTGGAAAGAGAGTTGGAGGCAGTGGAAGGCATCAGTTTGCAGCAACTAGACCAACCTGTTGCTGAAGTTGTTGGGAGAGTCTCGGTAGTGACCCCCACTACGGCATCGCGGGCACGATTCCACCCGCAATTGTGGCAATGTTTCGTGGATCAAAGTTGGCCAGACGAGGAGTTGGTGATGGTAGAGACTTACCACGATGAGCCGTCCGCCTTTTTTCAAAGCATTGCGCGAATTGACAAGCGATTGAAATATGTCGCGATCAAACGTCCAGTGGGTGAGGACCTCACTGTGGGCGCCAAGCCAAATGCCACCATTTTGCTGGCCTCTGGTCGATACATCGTCAACTTTGACGATGATGATCTATATGCTGACAGGTATGTAGAGCACATGGTGACTCAGATGCAGCGGAGAAATTTTGTGGTCCTGACATTGTCAGGTTGGCACAACTTCTTCGAAGCTCGAGGCTCTGCCGCATATTCGGGACCCAACTCATGGGACCCAGAGGATCAGAATGAAATGGATGAGATCCTCTACGGCTATGGTTTTTAGCTATGTGCACCTTCGTGTAATGGCCGTATTTGATCCGTATCCCAATTTAGCCTTTGCGGAGGATGCACCTTTCATGTTGAAACTCCGACAGAAGACGGGACGTGTTGGCCTCATGGAAGATGTTGATGGCCTTTGCTTGCACATCGTGCATTCCACCAGAAGTACGCCAGATCCAGAGATCTCTCATAAGTTGACAGAAGACAAGCTTGATGGCTTGGTCGTATCCGAGTGCAGGGCATATGATTGCTTTATGGACAATTATTCCACGAGTTTCTCGTGGTTCACTGGTATCTTTACCAGTTTGTTTCAATTTTGGTCTTGCTGAAGCGACCTGCGAACATGCAGGTCGGACCAATTGATTTGACTTGATTTCACCAATTTCCAATTTCACCATGGGTTTTGCTTCAGTTTCATCAGTTTCACCATATTCGCAAAATGTTCTCTGAAAGTGGGCAAAGAAACCACTGATTCGAGCCTAGAAGGAAAATTCCTGAGAAGGGAAAGTGAGGTTGCCATGTTTGAACGCCTCTAGCAGTTGTAGAATGAGCGTTCTAAGATATGCTTGAAAGACAGATCTTTTGTTGAAAAGAAAAACATCTAACAGACGGACTGGTCTTATTAACTCAAAAATAGACACCCCTTTTCTGTCAGTGGGATTTTCAGAGACCCCCAATAATGGGACATGACATCGAGAAAGGCATCATGGACGACTATATGTAGCGTTACCCATGGATTGTCCACTGTACAACGATCTTCTCCGGTTGTATTTCCCTGGAGGTGCTGCATTTTGTTGTAAAACCAGGACACCCCAAGTAGCATGTTCATTTGCTTGCAGTGTTTGCTTGTTCAGTGGTGTTATCGTTTTTCGGCAACGAGTCAAAATGAGTTGTTCTGATTCCATGGTAGCTCATTGGGTGACAGTGATGGGATGCCATTCGCCATATTCGCTATCGCGGTGCAGGCACTTTGGCCAAGATTATGTGGAGAAGGGGTGGAATCCCCAAGTTTTTCATTGGGGCAAAGGTTCCTTTGCTTGTTGTGGGACCATGGGACGTGGGAAAATCAGGTGCGCAATGTCTTTGAGTGTTGTTGGTCATTCTGATTTCTATTTTGAGCAAGCAATAGCCTGATATATTTTCTCATAGGCTCATAGGTCTAAAGTAAGCTTGTGCTCGTAATGCTTTTAGCATGGAGCTTACCAGTAGTACCGCACAAGGCGGTGGCGGAAGTTTCAAAATAGGAAACCTATAGGAGAGATGTGCTGTTGTGACTGAGGCTTTGATCATTTTTGCTCACATTGCAGCCAACACACCTCTTGCTGCCGTTGCGATTGTGAGAGAACTTTGATCATTGCCCGTTTAACACTTGGCGATGCTGTTCTGGCCACTGAGACGCGTTATGATGAGAGAAGGCCGCCAGTCAGAAACAAGTGACTAACTGCTTAACTGATTAACCGACTAACATGACAAACTGACCAAGTGGCTAACGCATTAACGGACCAACTGACTCATTGACGAATTGACTGACGTACATTTATTCGATATGTAATATTCTGAATGCAGGTCGTTAACATGTTTGAACATGAGTGAACTGGTGTTCCACCACGTTTGAACCGAGATGGATGGACGCGAACGCACACTTTTTTGCATGTCGACCACAACTTCTCTTCAATGTTCAGTGTGAATAATGAAACTTCTCCATCTACCACCACAGGGAAACATTGCTCTCACATTGTAGAGAAAAACACACTAGTGAACCTCTCACATTGTAGAGAAAAACACACTAGTGAACTACGTGGATATCTATCATTTCGTCTATCTCGGATACATCGCTGCTCGGAGCACATTTCTATTACATCTAGACATTCAGTTGTAAAGGTTTACAGATGAATCTGAGGACAATGCCATTCCGTTCAGTGATTATTACGCTTGATACTTCTCTATTCCACTAAACTTTCCTGACAACAACAACAACAACAACAACAACAACAACAACAACAACAACAACAACAACAACAACAACAACAACAACAAAGAGACACGCAAGAAACTTAGTGAAACCCTTTGTGAACCAGAAATGTTGTTCGTTGTACATATCTGTAGTGGAGTAAGTGACTAATTGACTACCTGACTACTTGTTCGACCACAGCGGCGCGCAATTTTTCAACATCAGACTTTGAAAAGTGCTCTCGGAATGCGGTGTTTTGTACATTTTCACTTCCGAATGTGCTTTTCGCCACAGCGGCGTGCAAATTTTCAACATCAGCACTTACAAAAGTGCTCTCGGAATGCGGTGTTTTGTACATTTTCACTTCCGAATGTGCTTTTCGCCACAGCGGCGTGCAATTTTTGCTTTATCCGCTGACCACCTGACTCCGCACCCGCCGCTTTAACAGGCCTACTTTTGGACTGACCCGACACACGAATCATTGAAAAAACACAGCATTTCGCGACTTCGCTAACATTTGGCGCGGATGTATCTTCTTTCTTCTGACTTTCGCGCTATTGTATCTTCTTTCTGCTGACTTGACTACTCTACTCTGCTTTTCAATTGTCCATATTGTCGGAAGTTTCTATTTAAACTTCCTTCGACTACAGTACGACGATACAAGATATAAGTAGATATAAGTAGCTTACTAGTGTTTACCTGAAGCTATCCAATCTAAATTTGCCTCCCCTCTTCCGTCAGAGATTTCCCACCCAGTTCACCCGCAGCTGATTTGAAAAACTGTTGTAAGTTCCATACATCGGCATAGTCTGAAATAGATACGTTGTAGTCTCTTCCGGTCTTTTTTGGGGACAAGTCGTGTAGGGGCACGATTTGGGGTGCCCGAAACCAGGCTTTGTGCCTACACATTTGGCCACAGTTTTGAGGGATCAGGCATCTCAGCTGCATGGGGGGTTACTTCCCCTGGCGGAATAAGTGGAGATAGCTCCCCACTTGGTGCAGGATGGGATGGCGACATGACACGAGTCACATGTTCTTTGGAAACCCATCAACCAACAACCAAGGAATTTGTGGACAATCTTCTTGGGATTGCTTTCGAGTCCGATGTGCCAACTGCAGAGTTCGTTGAGCTGAAGGGGAAGCGATTCAGAATCGAGCGTGTGCAGGCAACTTCATCTCGCTTTCAGACGGGAGACTGTGGGTGAATTGCTGAAAACTCGCCTTTTGGTTCTAAATCGATTGCATCCAATAATTTTGATCATCGTGAGGACATTTATAGTCCAACAATGTCCAATATGACTTGCAATGCCTTCGCAGATTTGGAGCTTGGAACAGCCCTAAAGATGAAAGATAATGAATTGATTTGATAGATTTTTTTCAAGAATTTGTAATTGGTATGTTATTAAGTTGAATTGAATTCATTTTGTATGTTTTGCTTTAGATTGACAAGCAAGCAGATGTATCCAATTTGCTGCTAGCTGGTTTCAGCATTGAAGGCCTGCAAGTCTGCAACGAAACTGTCTTTCAATAGTTGTGGTAATATCACCCAAGTTGACTAGAGCAAGAAGTGGTCTTCGGTTTGGGAATTTTTGTGTGTGTACATATGATATGAAATATTTGTAAATTTCTACTATAATATCATCAACAACTACGCTGTTGGCTCCTGGTTTTACTCAAAGTGTCCTGATTGCTGCAAACGAGGCCCTTTCGCATTTACGCAGCTTGTCATGAATTTCATGGCTGTGTTTGAAATTCCTGTTGAACCAGAGCTCACATTCAGCATAAGAAATCTGTTTTGTCACTTGTTGTTCCCGGCAGAACCCTGTGTCTCTGCTCACCTTGTGAGCTCAGGTGCCTTGGCAAACTCTGCTCCAACGCTGGATCTGGAAGCCATCAATCAAATTGTGGAGTTCCTTGTGCTGAACACAAAGAATTGCGTATGCAGTATCGGTGCGAGTTGATATTGATGTAGAAGGTATTATCAACATCTTGTTAGTCTTTTCAACAGACATGCAAAACAATGGATGACAACAGCCAAATGACTGAAATGCCATCACGACAAATTTGAGAAAAGGCTGCGTAAAGCATTTGCAGCGTTTTTAATAGGAAACTAAGGAGCTACCCTGGAGGTTCGTAACCACATTCGTTTTGTTAGACAACGCTTTCACAATGTTTTGTTTCTCGATGTATTCATGGAAAATGTAGTGCGTCCGTATGGCTAGAGACCTACCTTTGGCTTTGCTGATTCCGATGACGCGATTTCTGGGGCGTCCAGATGTTGCTCCAAATGTGGCCAACATTCCAGTGACAAGAGACATGACACCGTTGGAAAGAGAGTGACCGTGACAGTGCAAGGCATCAGTTTGCAGCAACTGGGACAACCTGTTGCTGAAGTTGTTGGAAGAGTCTCGGTAGTGACCCCCCTTACAGCATTGCGGGCACGATTCCACCCTCAACCGGAGACCTGATGAAGCTTTGGCATTGTTGCAGCGCATTGCACTGGTGGACTTGCGATTGGAATACATTGCGTGAGAACCTCACTGTGGGCACCAAGCGAAATCTCACCATTTTGCTGGGCTCTGATCAGTTTATTGTCAACTTCGACGATAGTGATGTATATAATTATAGATCATCATCGTCAAAATTGACGATGTAAAGACCAGAGGCCAGTAATATGCTGACAGGTATGTGGAGCGCATGGTGGATGAGATGAAGCGCAGAAATTTTGTGGTCCTGACATTGTCAGGTTGGCACAACTTCTTCGAAGCTCGAGGCCCTGAAGGACGAGATTCTCTACGGCTACGGCTTTAGCTATGTTCACCAATGGCGTTACCCGAAGGTGAACATAGCTAAAGCCGTAGCCGTACAGAATCTCGTCCATTTCATCAAAGGCCTTATTTTCTAGGTATCCCAACTTGGCCTTTGCCGAGGATGCTCCTTTCATGTTGAAACTCCGGGAGAAAATGGGAGAGGAACGTGTTGGACTCCTGGAAGATGTTGAGGGCCGTTTGTTTCACTTTTGGTCGTTCTTAGGCGACAAGCAAACATGCAGGTCGGACCTATTTGTTTTCACATGATTTCACCAATTTCACCATTGTTGATTCAATTTCGTTTCTGCAAATGTTCTCTGAACGTGGGCAAATACACCACTGCATTCGAGGCTGGAAGGAAAATTCCTGGGAAGGGAAGGTGAGTTGCCATGTTTTTACGCCTATATGTACCACTTGTAGGATGAAGTGTTCGATGACATGCTTCAAAAACAGATCAGCACATCATCCAATTGAGGTTTCGCGATGCTTAGAGCATGTAAGACAATGCGTTCAGTCTGACTTTGATCTCATGCACCGGGGAGTCATTCTGCTTGTTTGGTATCTACCTCCGGGTCTTGCAGGTTTATATACTCTAAGTTTCTCACACAGCACTCTAGTGATCAGCCCTATTCACTATATCCTAGCTTTTTCACCAATGCGTAGCGAAGGGTTCCGGTTTATGGTTTGGGGTCTGGGGGTAGAGCTCTGTTCGCCGATTTCGTCATGGTGACCGCAACCATCCGCAACCATCCGCAACCATCCGCAACCATTCGCAACCGTCCGCAACCATTCGCAACCGTCCGCAGTGCATCGATAATCGAATGGTGAATTCCGTGTGACTGGGAGTTTCGGGGGGTTCGTGGCACGAGCAATGAATTTGATATGGCGATGTACGTTTCATGTGGCAGGCACAAAATTTTCCTTCAGTTCACAGTTCCTGGGGTGTTTGTTTGTGGCAGGCGCAGTGTTTGCCAGAGATGTTGCGTGGCAGCGCTACGAAACTGTGGCAGGATAGTCGTTTTGGGAGGTCGTCCTCATTGAAGTGCAGTGCTTGCGGTGTCTTTGGGCGTGTTTGTGCCATTGTTTTTTCCATTGTGCGTCATTTGTGCGACGTTTTTTTCAGCGTTTTGCATTCTTTTCTTTTCGCTCAAAATGACAATTTTTCTGATATCATTTCTGTGCCTCTAGGATTCGCCAAAATTGATTCTTACGATTTGTGATGGGGTGTGAGATTTCCTTGCAGGCCGTTCCCGTTTTCTAGGCTTTGTGAGAAATGTTGTAGCGTTGGAGACGAGTGCCATAGAAAAGTGCTTGAGAGGAGTGTTGTAAATTTACAAATGTCATAACGAAGTGTTGGAAAAAGTGTCGGTAAGTTTTTTTCGGTCAAACGTTAAAGGCAAAAGAGCTTTTCACATCCTGGCCATGATGTTTCATGCAAAAATGTTGTGCAAAATTGCGTTACACAAGTTTCCATTTTGTTTTTTTTTTGCATTCGAGATCGTGAGCTGGATCTGGTTTTGAGTATGCTTTTGGATCTTTGATGGGGAGCATAATCACACAAAAGGCAGTAAAGCTCCAATTTTCCCAGCAACTTTTCAGGTTCGGCGCAGGCTCTGGCGAAATGGCCGCTCTATGCTTCCACTTAGGCTGGCCAGATGTGTAGGTCGATTGAAGCCCTGCAAATTGTCATTTTTTCCTTTGGCCAAGATGGTGCGATGGTGCTATGTGTTTGATGGGACTGTATATCTTTGAAAAAAATCAGACTGTTTAATACGGCTTGAAGGTCAGAATGTTTCCACGATTTCTTTCTGTGACGAGATAAAAGGCATAAAGGCCATGTAATGCAGAAAAGACTTTAAAGGTATGTCATATAACGGTAATTGAGCACAGATCCAGTGAGCAGTCCAAGCAAAATGGCTTTCATTGCTGGAATGCGATATAACTTGTGCACATGGCAGAAACCTACTCACCAACATGTTCAAAGCTGAAAGTGCAGCTTGAAATGTTGTCAGGCTTCAATGGTCGCTATATGATCTACGACTTACCTCAAATGCCTCTTGAATTCAAGATGTTTTCCACATTGGTTCATGCAACCTGAAACGCTTCGTATTTTGAGTACAGGATAGTGCAGACGTCTTTCATCAGTTTCAACCTTTGCTTTTGGCCCTTCCCAACATCCAGGATACTCTCGCAGCGTTTTTGGCTACGTCGTGCAGGACTTCCTGCTGTACTGGGTGCCAGTCTGGATGGTGACCCATTCCAACATCAGTCGGAGGGTTGGTTGTTCTTAGAGTCCAAGCGCTCGGGCTTTGCCAAACGACTGGCGGTAAAAGCTGAAAATGGGCAGCGGTTTTTCCGCGCCTTTTTTGGTTTCTATTCCTTCACTGAGGCGCCATGGTTTTTCGTGGGTTTTCACGGAACGTTCTTTGATTGGATGATGTTATGATGTGAGAGTGACAGCAAGCTGTCGTTACGGGTGAGAGATAGATACAGAGATTTCATTCAAAGTGTTTTCTGCGAGATAACTTCAGTGTATCTTTGTCAGGCCGATGAAGCGTCCAGAGCCAGGTGGGGGATATTTTAGAGACTAAAGTCGACAAAGTCAACAGCTTGTCGACCCATTTGTGCTATTTGTGCTCCTTTTTTGTAGTTTTTGTTGTTGAGATTCTATCATTCTTGTTTGGTAAAGACTTTAGAGATTCCACATCTCTCCTGTAAGCGAGTCAACACGTTTCAGGCTTCGGCCCTTCATCGAGAACTTTGAAGTGATTCTGTTGACCTACTGGCAACAGTTTGATGCTGTCGACAACTTGGATACTTGTTGGTACCAAAGTGGACGCTATTGTGTGCCATTCAAGACTCGCAAAAAGCTCGGTTGCTAAGGGTGCACCAGTGTAAGGCAAAAACACCTCTCAATACTTGCCATTGAAGATCTCGGAGGTACTTGGGTGGTATTTAAGAAAGGATCATAGTTTTCCAATGTCTTGAGGAGATTATGACCTGCTGAATATTGACCATTCTCGGACTGCATTATCAAAATTGCTTGTACTGTCTTGTATCTGGAGAGCAGTGATGTTTAAGATGTTCCGAAACAACGTATGTAACGTATGTTATGTAACAATGAACGTATCATAGATATCATATCCGTAAAGCTGGAAGTCGGACGGTGCGTTTCATTCGTGCGGATTGCATGCGACTCTCCCAGGATTACCTGGAAAAGTGGTCTTCAACCTTGGGGAAGTCGCATCATTTGTTGTCCTGGTCGGTAGCTTCTGACACCTGGCTGGACAATTGGCCACTGGGTGCCTGGCCAGCAAGGAAGATAACAAGGACGATTGCAAGGGTTGATGGGAAGCTGTGCAGTTTCTGCGGGGACGCTATTCAACAGTGCTCCACATGATGCCTCTTGTGATATCATTTGGGTTTTCAACTTTTCAACTATCCCGAACATGACCCCCTCTCTCCGCAGTAAGGTTACTATTTCCTTGCATTGGATAAGACCTTGGGAGAGCTGGAGTGCTTTTGGCAGCAATCCTGGAAGATGAGGAGATGAGGCAGAGGATATGATTCCACAGGGTCAGAGCACGCGACCTTGCAGCCTGAGGTGTGTTTGGGAGCTGAACTGTAGACCCAGCACTGTGGTTCCGCGGCTGACTTCCAAGCACCTTTATGATGCGATGCTTGTCATGAAAACCATAGGGAAAGGTGCTTGTGGAACCTGGAGGAAAGATAAGCGTATGGATGATTTGGGCAAACTGTGACAACCGCAACAAACCTCACTCAATAATGTGGGTAAGTATAATTGGTGTATTAGTACAAGTTGTACAAGCTTAAGGTGTCACTCATTGTACCGGGATACCTTACGGCTTGGATCTTCCCAACCAAGATCCACGATATCCCGAACTGCAGATTCGAAATGCCCCCGAAAATCAACTGTGCCATGAGGATACGCACCAGTTCAAGACGCCAAAGCCGCGTTGATCAGGGAAAACTAAATCTTACGATGCGGCGGGAAAAGCGATGACGAACCCCAGTGCCGAGTGAATGTCGCAAGACCCAATCAGAAGATAACAATCTGATCCATGGCGCTTCACAGGAGACCTTTTGATATTTGTGCGCAGGTGCTATATTCACCCTAATAACTGCCATGTAACGTAACAGTAACAAATATATATATATATATATATTATTTTTGCAGTATATCTATAAAGTTGAATGTCCAACCGTTCCGGGTTCAAGACCACCCATGCTTGCATGAATGTCCTGGCAGAGCTTTGTTGGCTCAAAGTCTGTGTGATTTTACGAAAGGAAGCTTCTCATCGCCTGGAGGAGTGATGGCCAAGAAGTGCAGGTTAGTAAGAGCCAGAAATGTTTGAAAGATCCAAAATTCAACTTTCAACCGCTCAAATTGCATGATGTGGAACGCTGGCATATCTTGATATCATAGTCATAACATCTCACACTTATTAGAGCGACAACTATTTAATAACTACTTGTATTCATTGCAGGTTAGTTTGCATTGTGTACTCAGGACGGTCCCGTTAAAACTCCCAAGCTGTGAAAGCTGTGAAAGCTATGAAAGCTGTGAAAGCTGTGAAAGCTACCAAACGTTCAAGCTATGAAAGCTTCAAAGCTGCGAAACTTTCGCAGCGTTCGCAGCTTTCGTAGCGTTCGCAGCTTTCGTAGCTTTCACAGCGTTCGCAGCTTTCGCAGCGTTCGCAGCTTTCGCAGCGTGCAAGCTGCTGTCAAGCTGTCAAGCTAACAACGAAGAAAGAACAGCATTAAAA
>DF240187.1:0-23179 GCA_000507305.1 Breviolum minutum Mf 1.05b.01
AAGCAAAGGTATGCTAGTGTCAGAAACTCTTTCAACTTGTAGTGTGCGGCGACTCCGCTTTCCAGCGCGGAAAACACAATTAAAATCGTTCACTTTGATTCGATCCTCCCAGATACACCAATTGCAGCGCTGGTGCAACAAAAAGGTTTGCTTTGACGACTCCCAAAACGGAGGGTTGTTTTTTATGTAGAAAATCGGTGCCGTAGGAACCTCCATAGAATACCCTGACGTAGATGAAGGAAATCACCAAGTGTTGTTTTCCCAGTCTGTCCTGTAGTACTGGGTGGTTCTTCCATGGAGAGGTATCTGTTGAATGCCCATTGTATTGAAAAAAGAAGTTTGCCTATTTTCTTTTCTTTGTATTCTAGTCTGACGGTGCTTCACCTGATCGAGATTTGAGTAGAATCTGAGGTCGGTTTCTTGACTCTCTCGGTTTTGCCTGTAGGTCTCCCACGGTTTCACCAAGACGTGGGTTGGTTAAGTTATTTGCGCTCTTCACCTTTCCGGCATTTGTACATTGTGACGTGGCATCACATCACTGCGCATGGCAGCAATCCGTCATACAGGTGCACCTGCTTGCCATCGCTACTAATGTGTCGAATCATTGTCCAATACACTACTGGCAGCTCCACCATTTAGGTGCACCTGCCGGACTCCCATTCTACAACTCTTTCAGCTGATCTTTCGGAATCACATCGGGCGGCTTCACTATTAGGAGCACCTGTCAGAGAATTTAAAGTCCCTAAACACCGAATTTCTTAGCTATGCTACATACCAACGCGTACTCTGCTCCCAGTTCGTTCGAGTGGCTTCACCATACAGGTGCACCTGCTCCGACGGGGGAGGAAAAAAAAAGAGGGAGATATCTTTCCCAAGAACTCACGGATCTCTATCAATTCAACGCGAACTCTATATACAGGTTTTGCCATCTCTGTATTGATTGCACTAACACGTGCAGGTTGTCTGGCGATCTTGCACCACAAATTTTTCCTCCAGCAATGCATAGACTGCGTGCCTCGTTTGTCTTCAACGCATGAGCCTTGGACACTGTTGTCATTACTATCTTGGCTCTATCATGCTAGATCTCTGGGCAAGAAGCGCAAACAACAGCGTCGGTCATACTGTCTTGGGATAGCAAATGCTATGATGTAATTGTCGGAAATAGAATAATTTGGCTAATACTTATTCGTTACTGTTATTTACTTGTCCTTTAAGCATTAAATATCTTTTCTCTCTCGTGAGCCAAAGGGAAAAAAAAAACGGACGGCTTCACCATATAGGTGCATCTGTCGGCCCAACGTGACGTGCGACTCCGCCATATAGACGCATCCACACGCATGCTATCACACAATCTCTTCTACCTCTCAGCTCTCCTCTCAGCTTTGTCTCCTCTCGTTTGTCGTCTTCAACTTTTCTCTGTCCTTTCTTCGTCTCTCTGAGTCTCTCCTATCTCTTCTCTGCAGGGCCGGCCCGCCGCGGTCCAGATTCAAAGTGATCTGCGTCATGGCCTGGCAGCCGCTAGACAAGGGCAAAGCCTTACGCTGGTTGACCATGAAGCCTTACATCGAGGACGAGCACAACTTTGGATAGGTGTTCCCAACACCTAGCTCTTTTTCCGTGCTTGTCTCGCAGCTGCAGTACGGAAATATGACCTTCCGTTAGCAACTTTTATCATTAGGTCTCACTTCTCTTCAGCCACTCTCAACGTTTGGGAGTATGGCTTTTTTTTTTTTGCTCCACGCTGCTAAGATGCAATCTTTATAAGAAGAAGGTCTCAGACAGAACAGCATATCATGATCCGAAATTAGACGTAATAAAAAGCAACACCGAACAAGTTAAACCGTTCAGGCCAAAAATGCAACAAAAACGTTTGAGAGTATGGTCTCTCTCCGTGACCGTCCCGTTCTTGCCTATGGTGGACGGCTCAAAGGCCACTTCTCTCGCATGTTTCAATCTTCCTTCACCATCTTTCTAGAGTTCCATGGAGTTTGACGGCCAGCTCTAGTCCCCACATTGTCTTTTCGTTGCGGACTCCTTTGCTGGGCCGTCTTCTCCTGGGCGCTTCTCTCCCTGTATCTTCCTCTCTCGTGTTTCTCCCACTTAATACGAGGTGGTCCGTACTGTAGCTGGTACAGTGCTCCGGTTCCTGTCGGTGGATCGTTCTCCTGGAGTCGGCTGGACTCTCCTGTTTCGATCTGACAGTCCCCTTGTAGGGCTTCGTTCCTTCTTGCTGCCGATGTTTCACCCTGAGCTGCCTTTTTTTTGTTGGCATTGCGGTACTGGCTGACGCTTCTACTGCATACGCCAACGTTTCACCTTTCTCTACCTCAACACACAACTGGCTTAGTGCCGTCTGATGAGCTTTGTTTTTGTACCAGTCTCCTACCCGTACCAATCATCGTTATCTTTGTACCAAACAAACCAAATTACTACAACGCCAGTGGACCGGTCGTTAGTCATGCGTGCTCTCGGCGGTGCCATTACTAGCCCTTGCTCTAACGACTCGGAAAGCCGGCGCCCCACACCCACAATCTTCGGATTGTCCCATTACAATTTGTTTCAATGGTTCGCGGTTGGACTCACCAACGCTTTTTGCGGCACTCTCTGGGAGACTGCTATTTTAGTTCTGTATTTATCTTGGCGTGTACAGTTGTCACTTTGATACAGAAACCTGTGCATCGTGTGTTATTTAGTTGGTGCTGACAGAAGGGCGACCGCCCGGACTATGGAGACATAGAGCCATGCAGCCATCCAGGGAAAAAAAAAAGTACTTTCATAGAACTTTCGGCCAGTGTTGTTGATTGTTATGTGATACTCTCTGTCATCGGTGCTTCCTTCTCCCTGAGCGCCTTTTCTCACCGGTATCTCGAACCCAATGGCTTCCAGCTAGGATCAAAAAAAAGGTTCTCAGAACATCTTCTCCGACAAAAAGTTCCTCTGAATGCTCTGAGCATTCCTCTTCTTTGAGAAATGTATTCAAACCTGTGCCGTGTTATTGGCTTGGGGGACGTTCTTTCGTCTTCTTTTGCTGTCTCTGTCTCTTGTTCCTTGGCAGACAACCTGAAGTATGCAGTTCACTGCTTCGTTCTCCTAATTAAACTCTCTCGAGTCCATATTTTGAATTTTTTGTTTTGTATATTTACAAGTCCTTATCGTCTTGTCAAGTTCCGGTCCGGGTTCAACAAGTCCTTCACCAGCTGTTGACTCTATTCAGGGAAGTTGCTCCACTTTCTTCAGATAAGGTCCTTGAGATCCGTCGCCAGCAGTTGTGAGCTTCCTGGGACATGATGCGCTGATATATTTGGAGGCACAACCTTTCCCACTGAAGAAGTGTGTTGCCTCATACCTGCATTTTTGCAACGCCTCCCACTCCCTCGCCTTGTCCACTTCCTGGACATGATCCTACCGCAGATGGTCCCAGTGCAGTCCCCTTGTCATTCAGGAAGGCGGTTTGCGTCATCCTATCGTGTCGCAGAACGTCTTGCAGGAGGTGAGCATGGAGTGGAACATCCACTCAATGTGGTCAAGCTCCACTGGCCTAGGTCGGCATCATGCATGTCGCAATTGCCTGGACCACAAACCACTTTTGCTTCTGGCTACTGCATTGCTGTCGAATCGTGCTACTGAATCCTTCCAAATGGAGGCTGGACCTCCGTATGACAAGCAACCGATTCAAATAGGGTTGTGCTCAAGCAATACTGTCCTTATCTATTTCCGGAGTGGAGTTGGCCACTACCAAAGCGTATTGATTGCTCTTGCCGCTGACCTGCATACTCACAAGCCGTAGCAAGGATAGCATGAGTTTTGGAAGGCTCGTACTTATTGCAGTGCTGCATTGGACAGGCGCCCCGATCTTCCCTATGGAGAAGTGCACCACTTGCAGGGAAGTGAGTCCGATTCTCAGGCACTCCATGGTGTTCCAGAACATCTATCACATAGGAGATACCAAAAGTGCCTAGGAACTAGAGGTGTTCCTTCGCATCTCCCGGGAAAGGCTGAAGTTGTGCTGTGGGATCCAATGCAGTGACAGCTTACATCCCAATGGACCGCGTCAGGGCCAGAAGCTCTTCCCAGCAGCTCTCAAACTGCTGTGGTTTGCAATTGGAATTGAGACTGTTTGTTGTGAAAATGAGGCACAAAGGGCATTACATGCAGCCCTCTTGCTTCTTCTCCGTCTTGAAGAGGGACACGTCCTGGCTACTTTGAGCGCTATTGTGCTGGCCTTGTGTGGAGGGCGTGCTGGATTGGCTATTAGTGGCTGGCTGGACTATTGGTCTTTGACCCGAGCCTCCAACTGATGGTACCCACGAAAGAAAATATCGCAGCCCATGCAGTTGCTGAGCATCTTGTGTCGTTGCAGATGCCTGATTACCTTCAAGACAAAATGGGGCGATTGGTTGGATACTATGAGCAAAACCGCAAAGGGTCTTACACTCCATTGGACATACTTCCTTCCAACCGGAACCAGGTCATTCGACAGAAGTCACTCCTCATAGGATGCGGAGGTGACTTTCAACAAGAATGCAGCCAGCAATTCAGCCCTGTTGCTGACTGGATGGGCAGTGTTGAGTTTCTGGAGGATGAGGGACAACAATATGGGAATATGGAAGAGGCAGCCTCAGTTGCGAGAACCCCAGCTACGTGTTTGGAGGTGTGGTCTGGTGACCACAGGCAAACTGCAGGTGGACTGAAAAAGAGCAAAGAATCGAAAGCCTTTCGAAAGAAACTCGCCAAACGCCCGCTGGCTCTGCGTTGCCAAACTCAGTATGTCCAAGCGCACGATTTAGGGGATATTGCTCTGCGATATCTTGACTGCCCTAAAGACTCATTCGCGTGGAAACTCCGACAACTCCTAGAAGATGGCTCCACTGCCATAGACCCTGCAGTTGCGCAGTTTTGGCATGAGCTCATCGGAGACTCACCCCCATGCTTCTCTCTAGAGAAATCCAGCGTGCTGCCTTTGCCATCTTGTGGATGGGCTTACGGGGAGAAGGAGAAGGACTTCCTAGCATGCTTGCCACCTCGTTTGCCGAAGCGGCAGGAGTGGTCGCCAAAAATGGGGTCTAGTGTTATCCAGCAGCGCACGGGTCTCCCAAGTCACATATCAAACAGTGGTTGGGGTAAGGTACCCCGAGTTGGTCACATTCAATGGAACAAGTTGGAATTTTGGCAAGTTCGTCCCCCATGAGAGACCGCAACGAGGTGGCTTCCTCCCTATTTTTTGGGATGTTCCACGCGCCAACACGCATGCTGTCGAGGACATTGGAGCGGTTGTAGACTGGTTGACTGAACGCTGTGATTTCCGTGCTGATGCCAAGTCTAACTTGGCCGTTCTGCACAATCGCAATGATATGACCAATCTGTTCCGTGCCAGCAATTGGGTCTCTTCTTCCCAAGACTCCATTGTCTCCAGAGGGGTCACGACTTGTGCCGGCATGACAGCTCATACGGTTATCCTTGCCTAAACCAGAGTTGGCTTCCTGACGGGAGGCCGCAAAATGTATTTTCTCTATGCCTGAGGATGAACAGATGGTGCAACTTGAGGAAGCGTATGCTCGGGCGACTGTCGCCATTACCAGGGCTAGAGCACTTTGCCTCATCATGGGCCCACTTGACATGAAAGGCCTCCTTGGAGCAGCTACGGTGATGGGTACGCTCATGTATGGAGCTGGGCATGTTTGGGCTGGCCATGCCCACTTCTATCTTCATGATCATGAGCTTTCTCGCTCTCCTCCAGATGAGTCCTTCATCGATATGCTTAAACAGAACTGTTGCCTGTCCGGTCCACACTACCCTCCCCCGGCAATTGTGGAAGCCTTACAAGATTATGTCACCAACTATCACAAGGTACGTCGGCTACATCTCATTGTTGTAGACCTGTGGCGGCCATGGAAGTACAACACTGCCCGGGCCAGGGAGATTACTGACCAACTTTGGCGCATTTCTGATTGTGATGACACACGTCGGGTGAGCCCTTTCGGGCCAGAGGGCCGGTCGATTTGCTCATGGCTATGGTCTGGATGGCTCTGAACGCCAATGTTACCTGGTGTGGCCGCAAAGAGACGGGCAATCGTATATTCTATTGGATACCTCTACAGCTGACACGCTTGTTTTGGACCAATCGTTCTATCGCCCCTTGGGCATGCAGCATTTCTATGACTCCTTCGCACTTACATCTCAAATTTGCGTCCGCAGGGATGCTCTGACTCTCTTTGGCTTGAATGATGATGAGCTTTTACCTGACCTGCGCATTACCGGAGCAGGAGTGCTGCGTATCGGACTTGGCGCTCACCAAGAACATCGGGTCAACCATGATGCACGGGCAGCAGACCGAACAAAAGTCCCTGCGGAGGTCATCCAGGTGGCTGCCCATGAGGTGCATACCGAGTCTGACAAGGCTGAGTCGGCTATGGGTACCAGTGACTCTGAAGGTAGTCAGAATGACCCTCCCTCTTCGCTGGCCTCTGATGCTGAACAGTATGAGCGTATGCAAGCTTCATATGTGGCAGTAGGCCGGGACTTTCATGACCAAGAAGATCTCATTGGGTCTGAGTACAGCAAGCTCCAGAGACTTGAGCTTGTTCCTGAGCGATGGCGCCTGGCGAGGCTATCCTTTTCCTTGCAAAAATGTGTTGATCACCTTGACCGCTCGGTGTTGCTGGGAGGTCCATGCAACACGGGCAGACCCCACAGAATCGCTATCTTCCCTTCACCAAGTGGCTAAATGCCTGACCATGAAGCTTGCTGTTTATTTGGCTAAAGAGGTGGCTGCCATTCTCCGGGCTGTCCTGACACATGATACCAAAAAACTCTATGATGAGGGAACGGTGCATCTGCTATGCTCCAACTATTGGATACAACCCATCTATCAGGAGCTGCTACATTCATCGTCCCGATACAATGCGACCAGGGCAGGAGAAAGGAATCGAGCTTGGCCCGTGTTGCTACTGGAATGGTGGTATTTGCTATGCGGATACCTTGCAGGTGTGGTTTCCGGCCCACTGGGCCCCTGTGGTATTACAACAGTTACAACACAAGGAGGATAGCTATCGAGCTGCCCACCCTTCTTGGATGGACCAGGCGGAAGCTCCGGCTGATATTAGAAAGCAGTGGCAGGAGGCAAGGGCCAACAGGCGTATGCAGTTCAAGGTCGGCAACTATAGAGATGGTGACAGAGAAAGCAACATTCGTATGTTAACAGGCACCATTAAAGCAGATTGGATACAGCTGCCGGTTGAACGGTATCTTGCTGCCCTTCCTACATTGAGACAAGGAGTCATTGCTGGGGTGTTTAGGAACAAAGGAGCCGCACCTTGGGCCATCACTAGGGCTGAGAAGTTGCAGGTCTCGGTCTTTCTTCCCAATGATTTGTTATTGGATGATTGGTATGCAGGGGTCTACGCCCTGCCAACTGTGTGGCCTGACGTGTCTATGTTGGGTGCTGACAATTTGCGCAAGGTAGCCGGCTATGACTTTCACCTCCTGCGGAAGAAGTATGATGTCCTGAGCATGTGGGGCAACCTCCACCCTCAATGGCGACTTTTGAAGAATCAGCTTGAAACCAAAGGGCCTGGCTGGTATTCGCTCTCTGAGCGAGAAGAGCGGCTTTTTACTAACAGGTCTAATCGGCCTGGTGACGATATGAAAGATGAACTTCGTACTGATGGGGACCCTGTGGCGTGGCAGGCTTGGCGTACTACACAGAACGAGCTTTGGCAGTTACGCCAACCAGATCCACCCTTGGAGTTTCCGGGTGAACAAGGGATATTCATTGACATGTGTGCCCAAGTCCGGGAAGAAGAACAGTCATATCCCCTCAATTTACCCGCAATCAGGAAGATGTATCTATGAGGAGGCGAAAGAAGAGGAAGCAAGTTGAAGAAGGTGCCCTGGCGGGGTAGCCAACACAGCATGGGTCTCCATGCTGTAGTGCTTTACTGGTAGTTGCACTAGTGTGGTCGAATTGGGAGTGGCCACTTGCCTTTGCATTGGGATGCATTGCGCTGGTCTAACACTCATTCATTCCTGGAAGCCGGAGTGCTTGGATAGCTCATACCTGTTCAAGCACTTCTGCTTTTTTTTGGATGATGTGCTTATGGACTCAACTATATTGGCACGCAAGGCTTCCCAATTTCCCTTGCTACTGCTTTGAATGCAGCTATGAAGAATTGCTGGATTACATTGATGCTGACTGCAAGGTATAGAGCCCATTGAAGAAGTGTCCAGGCATTATTAACTACAAGATGCTGAAGATGTTGTGAGAGCCGGGGTTTTTGCGTATAGATGTTCTGCGACGAGGTAGTGAGAGCGTGAGCCAGTTTCACCTGTTTCACCTTTTCATCGATTGGTCAGGAACTTGTGGGTCCTTTCTTGGTGTTGGTGTGGTTGTTTGGGGTTGTTTGTTTGTTGTTTTGGTTTGTTTGCTTTGTTTGATGGTTCTTGGCCTATCATTTAGATCGAGTGGTCTAACAATGACTACTTTAGCACAGCTTCATGACTGCCACAGTTGTAATGACGAGCGCAGCATTGTTCAAAAAAAAAGTCTGATCAAGTCTTGTCGTAGTTGCGGCATTCGATCCAAGACACCTTGAACAGGCAAGGAAAACCAATCCACCTGCATTGAGGCAATGAGGAGCTGAATAGAGCTTTCAATGCAAAGCCGTTTTTGGAAATGGAGAGTGCGGCTCGCACAAGCATCTTTCTGTTGCAAGAAACCTCCGCAGCCTATGAGCAAGAACTTCTGTCGTACGTGGTTGTTGCGATTTTCAGCTCCAGCAGTGTCTAATACTTTTGGTCGTGCTCATACCCAACAAGGCGACTCATGAGCTGCTGCACTTCTTGTGGCAGTCGTAAGAGCTTTTTTTCTAGCCGCTGCTTGGGTAAATTCCGGGCACGCCCTTCGGTCAGCTGAGCAAAGAAATTAAAATTTGTGGCAATTGTAAGGCAACCCAATGTTCTGCAATGGCGTGGACTGCAACAGTTTCTTTTGTGACCACTATGAGCTTGAGGCTCGGACCAAAAACCAGAAGATCAGCCAAGAGAAATTGCAGCTGATCGAGTTTTGTCCGGACCAAACTGCTCCAATCAGTACCTGTTCTCTCTTCCTTGACGGCCAACACAACTTCCACATCGTTACGATGAGAACTCGACAAAGTCGAATTGCAAACCGGAGTAGTTTGAGCGCAGCAGTATTGAGGCGTAGCCGTTGATTGGGATCCAGCAGAAGCATGGCTTCGATGCATTGAGTTCCACAACTGAATCTTGGTCGCTCGAGTGGAATTGTTGACAAATTTCAAATCTTGACTTAACTTGCTATATGGTAAATATTCTGAAAATTCATGCTGGCAAATTGTAGGTTCTCCATCTTCTCCAAATGTTTAAGCTCTGCTGTAGAAAGTAAATGCAATTTTCGCAGGCATTCGAAGTACGACCCGACAGAGGAGACGTCAGAATTTGAGCTGCTTCCAGCTGACTTTCCCTGGTTTCAGGTTATCTTCCATTAACTGTGGTGTCCAGACTAGAGGTACTCTCCTCCAGCAATTGACGAACAAAATCAAAACAACAAGATAACAACCTCTCCAACACTACAAGATAAAGTAAATCTGCTGGATACTCGAAAGGTGTGACATGCGCTCCGGCTCATTGTCAGCCCCGGCTCTCAGTGCATCTTCAGCATTGAAGGTGCTTTGAGCTTTTGCTAATTCCTCCACGTACTCTAAGAGTGGGCTGCAGCAAAAATAAAGTCTTGGTTGGTCCAAAGGGTGTTACAATTTTTGGTGGCGTGCTCTCTTGGGCGAGGTGGATAATGTGAAAATGTTCCCACACGAGTGAGGCTGAGGTAGCGGAGTCTCAGATAGCCTGCATGTTTCAGTTTCACTCACGTTTCACCTTTTATTTGTATGAGTCTTGTTGCTCGCAGAATGCAGAGCTTGGGGCTCATTCACCAAGATTGCAGCAACTTTCAGGCCCATCAACAAGCTGTCAGTGCATTGAACAACTTGTCGAAATTGCTTCGGCTTTGCAAGACCCGGTTCATTGTACGTACCTGTGGTTTCAGTTCCTTGACGGATACCTGATCTACCTTAATTCGCAGTGGCCACCACTGATTTTGTTTGCTGTTTCATACATGGTGAACAATAGACATCCATCCGCTTAACTTCTTCCGCGTACCTCATCCTGTGGCATAGATCACCAAGGCCCTCACCTTGTACGTTTCTTGCTTGTGTCATCCTGTGGCTCATTATCCTCGGATTTTCACCCCCTCCGCTCTTTCATCACTGCTGTTATCTTTTGTTGCATATTTTTTTGTTTTTGCTTGATGTAATAAATCAATTTGTGATGATGGCCATAGCGTCTCTTATCACTCTTGTTTAGCTGACTCAAGAACGATCCGCCCGGAACATATCCAAGCAGCTGCCAGCAAAAAAAATAATAGTGGCTATGCGCGATCATTCCTTCTGTCAACCATCGCCTCTTCCACCCGGACGTTTAGGAACGTCTGGAGCCGGTGCCAAGTGGACTTGAACAGTGGGCAATAAGGATTCGGAACAATGTGAGCTCATGCAAACTGCCTATGCAGCAGTTGGTCGTGATTTTGAAGACAAAGAAGAGTTTATTGCGTCAGAATACCACAAGCTATGGAGATTGGAGTTGGTTCCTCACCGATGGCCCCTTGCGAGACTTTCCATTCCCCCTTGCAAAAGAGTGTGGATCACCTTGACCGAGTGTTAGCTGGCTGTTGCTGGGAGGCTCATGCAACACGTGCAGTGCCTGAGGAATCACTATCTTCCATCAGACTGGCGTCTAAACGCCTTACCATGCTGCTGGCTGGATATTTGGCAAAAGAAGTGGCCATCCTCAGGGAGATTTTGACCCATCCCACCAAGAAGCTTTATGATGACAACACTGCACACCTCTTACGCTCTAATTATTGGCTGCAGCCCATCTACCAGGAATTGTTGCATTCATCGTCACGGTACAATGCCACGGGGACTGGTGAAAAGAAGAGGCCCAGCAATGGATTGGCTCGAATCTCAGCACATCCTAGGCCACCCAAAAAAGTGCAGCCAGCCGCTTCGGGTAGCGGATTCACCGATTGGATTGGAGGCATGTGCTATGCCGATACGTTGCAGGTTTGGTTCCCTGCCCATTGGGCTCCTCTGGTTATTCGCCAATTACAGCGAAAGGAGGATGAGTACAGAGCTGCCAATCCCTCATGGGTGGATCAGAATGTCGTTCCTGATGATATTCGACAGCAATGGCATGAGGCGCAGGCCAATAGGAGGATGCAGTTCAAGGTGGGTGACTTCAAATCGAGCGAAATACGTATGCTAACGGGTACTCTCAAAGCAGATTGGATACAACTACCTGTTGAGAGGTATCTGGCTGTGTTTCCCACATTGAAGCAAGGTGTCATTGCAGGCGTGTTCAAGATTAAAGGTGCCTCTCCTTGGGCGATTACTCGAGCAGAGAAGTTACAAGTCTCTGTGTTCCTTCCCAATGAGCAATCTATGGATGATTGGTATTCAGGGGTGTATGCCCTGCCCACAGTGGCCGGATGTCTCCATGATGGGGATCAACAACATGCGCAAGGTGGTTGGCTATGATTTTCACCACATGCGGAAGAAGTACGATGTACCAAGCATGTGGGGCAATGTTCGCCCACGTTGGCGACTGTTGCAACAGCACATTGAGGCCACGGGGCCTGGATGGTACTCGGTGGCAGAAAGAGAGGAGAGGCTCGTTACCAACAGGTCCAATCAACCTGGGGATGATATGAAGGACGAAGTTAGGACTGATGACGATTGGTATGCCTGGAACAATTGGCAGACGGCAGAGGCCCGACTATGGCGGCTACGTCAACCAGCTCCTCCCTTGGAGTTTCCTGGAGAGCATGGAATCCTTACTGGCATTTATGCCCACGTTCGAGAGGAAGAGCAAGTCATGTCGGTGCAGTTTCTTGGTAGGTAGTCAGCAAGATGTATCAACTTGCAGAATGAAACAGAGGAAGCAAGTCGATGACATTACTGCTATCGCATAGTTGCCAACTCTGCATGGGACTTTGACTATTTCCTGCTGAAGACGAAGTGAGAGCCGAGGATGTGTAGATTGCCGTGAGAGCCTGAGATTGTTTCACCTTTTCACTATGATCGGTCAGGGACTTGTTTTTGTGGCTTTGTTGTTTGTGGGGGGGGGTTTTGTTTGTGTTGTCTTGGTCTCGCTGTCCCTGACCTTTCTTTAGTTACCGTTGTCTAACTATGACACAATACTCCACACGGTTCAATGACTGCCACTATCGTGATGATGAGCGCAGCTTAGTCCAAAAAAAAAAGAACAGTGGGCAATAAGGTGGTAATGCCCGTCTTGACGTTCCGTACGGAAGGTCCAGAAGGCATGAGGTGTGAGAGTAAGGAGAAACATTAGAATTCTTTGCAGATAATGCTGTTGCTTGCGTTGAAGTTCTTGTCACTTTTGGTTTTTTTTCAACCATGACGATAGTGGCAGTTGTTTTCATCATGATCGACGACAATTCTTAGAAGCCTAAGTTTGCTGATGATAAGTTTTACAGCATTGCAGACTGGCCCAGCAAGCTAGAAACACGGCATATTGCGATTTTCGGATGGATCGCTTCTTAGAACATTTTGTGTTTTTGTCCATTTCTGTCTCTCTTTGTATTCCTCTCTGTGTTTAAAACTGAGCGCGTCCCAAACTTAGCTGGCTCCACGCTGGAATTTCTGCTCGCTGGAAAAGATTCTTGTCTTGGAACATGCATTTTCTCCAGAATGGAATTTTCATGCTTTGACTGCTGAAATTTGTTTCTTGCTGATTGATTTTTTGTCTTTTTGTTCTGTCTTTGGCTTCCTTCTATGATTCTTTTTGCCTATCTGTCCTCTACTCTATGTTTTCTTTGTTTCTGTTTGTCTTCTTTTTGTCTGTTCCTTTTCTCTACTCTGCTCCTTTTTCTGTTTCTTTTTCCTTTCCTCTCTTCTTCTTCCTTGTATCTTCCTTCTTCTCTCCGTCTTCTGTTCCTTTCCTCTGTTTCCTTTCTTTCCTCTGTTCCCTTTCCTCTGTCTTTTTCTCTGTTGTTTTTGTTTGTTTTTTTGTCTTGTGTTTTTCTTTTTTTGTTTCAGTTTTCTGAGAGAGGTGGTGCACTGAACACTCCTAGGAAGTGGGTAAACTACTTCTGACCCCCTGATCTTGATAGTTAGGAGGGGGGGGCCTCTCAAGGTATGGTCAAGCTTGCTGTAGCTTGAGTCCCTAGGGAAACCGCCGAACCGAAGCGGGTATTTTCAAAGATCCCTTTGCCTGGAGCTCAGGTCTTGGAGTTGAGGGTTTAGAGTTTAGGTTTAAGGGTTAAAGGTTTAAATTATTTGTTGAGGTTACGTGATGTTTTGAACTGGCTTTCTAATCAATCTTGCTTTCTTATAGCTGCGTTGCACGAAGAAGGCTTGCATTGCAGTATGTTTCCATTCACAGCTATTTGCGTTTTTGTCAGGCCACATGAAACAAAGGCTTTGAATGCATTTTCATAGAGATTGATGTGTTGCTGGATTACATGTCCAAGTGGCAGTTTTTGTCGTCATATTTGTTTTGGCTTTTGCTTGAAACAGGGTTTTGCACGAACAGACCATGCTGCATCGATGTTTCATTCAGTCATGTAAATGAGAAAGTATGATATGCTCCTGCAGTTCTGAGGTTCACAGCCGTCCTGTACTTTTCTTGCTGTCTCCCACACTCCCAGGCATGCTTTCCAAAGATGCAACAGTGATGGTGTGGCCCACCTCTGCGCAAGCAGTGTGGTTCCTGTTGCGGATAGGACTCTTGTCGTTGCCTCGTTGTTGCCCACATCGTCATGAGTGGAACAGATTTTACTCACATTTTGATGGCGGCAATGTCTTCTTGCATTGCGTTGCTCCCATGATACGTTGTACCTGACAGTGAAGATGAAGAAGAAGGCCAGAGGAAAAAGCTATGCAACCGGAAAATGACTTGGAGACAGAAGGGTACTTTGCCTTGTGCCTTATGTCGCACCATGCGACCCGACCAGTATGTGGCCTTGCGGTATTGGTTTGCTTCAGATGCCCCATACACGACATGCAGGAAGGAAGCCGATGTGACTCCAGAAATGTGGTCCAAAGCTGTCACGCGCTTGAGGTCTATCTTATGGTTGGCTTTGCAAGGATTCAGAGAAGCCCCTGGGTGGCCCTGGCAAAGTGGTTTGCATTGATGAAACCTTCATTTGCAAGAACGAGACGAGGTGAGTTTACCTTGGTGTGTGAAACGATGGGGTACGGTTGGCGCTTTTGTGGAGGAGGCCACATCAAAGCTTCTTGGAAGAGAGTTCGATGCACCTTTATTTGCTCCATTGCTTGTGATGCAAACTTCAACCCCCTGCATACCGCCATCCTGGTGGGGAACAGGCGCCAATTTGACCGAAACTTCTTGAACACTGTAATTCGTTTGTTTTTAATTGGTTGTTGCTGCTGCAATGGCCATTGAATGTGACTTGTTGAATGATTTTGTTGATTGGATTTCGTGAGTTTCGGATTAGTTTGGCTGACTGAAAGGCGAACCACCAGGAACCTTTTGGTATCCAAGCAGCTCCCAGCAAAAAAAAGTGAAAAAATGGATTTGGCGGACTTTGACTGGCCAAGGCATTCCGGAGCCATTTTCGATGGAGTGGGGGATGCTTTCTTCGTGAAACGACATATGAAAGCGTCTTTGACGGATTTAACTGCTTGTTGTTTGTTTTGCTTTTGCTTCACGTAGCTTTCCAATTGTTTGTTGCCTTCAATTCGTCTGACAATCGTCCGATTCTTGTGCCGATTTGTTAGTTTGAAGGACTCTCCGCCCGTGACCTATCATCCAAGCAGCGTGGATCCAAAAAAAAATTGCAGGCAAAACATGCATACATCCAATCTGCTCCAATGGCATCTTGGCGTTTTTTTTGGTTCCGTTTTGCATTGGCCAAGAATGTTGTTTTTGGGACTGCTTGGCAATTTTTTTCTCGCCGCCCCGGTCCCGACAATTAGTAATTAGTATGTTGCTTTGCTGCATAGAAGGTTTCTTGTGTGTGCGATTTTTGCTTTTGGGACTTCAACAATGTCAAGACATCATCATGCTCAATCGATGCAAGATGCAGCTGGTGTGGACTGTTGTGGTAGGTCGCACCTTATTTCTTTCAGGTTTGGGTTTCTCACCTTAGTCGTTGTGCTTTCATTACCCAAATTTGTGCTGTGACTATTGTGGAATCTTGATGGTGCCCAAAGCTCGTATCGTAGGCAATCCAAAAAAATAACGCGTGTGTACAAAGTGCAAATTTTTCAACAATTTGAATTGTAATGTTTTGTCCTTTGACACCTCGTTGGGTTTGAAGCTCTTGAAGTCTTGGCCACCCACGACATGGGTCACAGTATGTCACAGTATGAAGTTGTGCTGTGCCAACGTGGCGATTCTGCTGTTTGAGATGCGGAGACTGAACCTAGAGTACATGGACGCAGAGAGTTGGGAACTGTTTTAAACGGCGTGCTGTGTGCCAGCCAGTGACGATCATTCAGATTTTGATGAGCCATGATGAGCCCTCTGTGTACTGATGAGCTCACATGCCTCATATGATGAATTTCAAATTCCACAGACAATGAAGTCTCACTTGACAATGGAGGATGCCATGTGTGTCTATTCTAGTGACGTGGTGATCTACTGTTTTGATCCCTCAGTGCTGAAAAGGATGGTACATTGGGCCGATTGAACGGTTGGCTTGTGAAATCTTCTCACTGACACTTGACTTCATGTCATCTTGTCCCATCATGAATTCCAACATATTTCTCGGCATCAGGGCTTGCAGTGGAAGTGCTTCCGCAAGCGTGCTCAAAGAAACGGGTGAGTTCAGCAATCAACGTGGGAACGTTGAGTCTTTCGCCTGGGTCTTACATTTTTTATGATGATGAATCATTATCACATTTTTTTTTGGTGATTGGAGATTTAAAGCTGTATTTTGGTGGGAGATTTGTCGTGTAGGCACCCTTTGAAACGCTGCAGGTCATGACCCAAAAGGCTATGGATATCGAAGACATCATCAAAATTGACCACTTATTTCATCCGATGAGACAGCTGCAGCGGAGGAGTGGTGTTTTTTTGTTCAAAGTTCCAGGAATCAGAAGACAGACAAACGGTGCCTTCCGTTGAATCATGTTGAAACTTGTTCAAGGATTCTCAGAAGCACGTCACATGCTGACGATGCGTGTATTTTTATTTATAGAAATGGAGAGATACCGTTTAAAATCGGTTTAGTGTGGACAACAAGTGAAGAAACTGATGCAGGACAAACTTGGGGCTGGAAACAGCTCCAATAAAGAACTTCGTGTCAAAAACACGTTTTGTCAGCTTGGGCAGTTATTGTGCCTTGCCAAGCATTGCTGGAAAATTGCAGATTGAAGTTACACTTCATGGAGCTAGAGATTTGCCAATTTTTACATGGCCTATAGTGACTGCCAATGGCGTGATTGTCACACGATTGTTTTGTGCATGGTGGTATTTTTGCTATTTAGAGGAGCTGTTCATGCCGCATGCCTTGATCCCTGATGCCTGCAACAAACAACCAGAAGAAAAAGATTTCAGAACATGTCCTTCAGAGTGTTCAGAGACCCGTGAGTGACCTTGATATTTTCGGCTGAGGCGGCGTAGCCCAAGCTTTGCAATGCCTCGGATTTCGTGGAGAAGCCGGTCCTTTCGACTGGATGAGGACCCGGTGCGAAGCAGTGACTTGGAACAACTCAAGTGGCTGTACCGAATGACCCAAACAAAAATCAAAGTTGAAGCAATCAGTCTAGTCCATGATACGTGAAACAGGATCATTGTACTATGCGGACCATACGATTTTCACTTTTGTACACGAATCGCGTGTGTGTGTTTGACCAAGAAACGTCCTCAAATCGCACATGCAAGCCGTTTTCTTCTTTGAGGTCACCCGTTTGGTGGAGACAGACTTTGAGGAGACCTTGAAAATCGAGGAAATTTTTCTAAGACGCATGAACCACTTTGCGACCAACAGTGTGATCAATTTCGTACCAAACCAGACTTGCGAATGTGTTTATGTTGATGACAACGGCTTTGCTGCATGACAATGCAGGACTTTTTTCATATGGAGATGCCGTTTACCCGCCACTGCGGGACGCGCATTTTCCCGATGTCATGGGGCGGCTCCCATTGGCATCATGATTTCGATGATGACGAGGCATGGAAAGTATGGAAAAGCATGGAAAGCTGTGGGGCTGCATGGGTAGGTTCATCAGATTGGGCAAATCACTTGCAAAGCCAGGTAAAAGAGACCATGCAACGGCGCAAGGAGCGCTTCCTGTCTCCTGCTCAAGCTGCTTGGCAGGAAACCAACCCGTGCAAATACAGCAGATTTGAATCCGTTGAATCCCAATTTTCTTCCTGCTTCGAGTATTCGGGGCCAACCTACTGCATTGCCTTTACTTCTCCCAAAACAAAAAAAAGACAACGAGAGAACCTTCGGCTCACTCAAAACCGCTGACAAAAGATTCTAGCATCCCATTTGCCTGTCATGCCAAGGAAAACATCGTTTTCATTCGCGCTGTTGCTCGACTTTGTCAGATTCCGGGGCTTGCGTTCTTGCAATGCATATAATTTGTGGTTCAGGATGCCGGCTGCAAAGTCAAATGGGCCAACGTGTCTCAGGTGAATTGCACAGAGGAGTTGCTGGCGATTCCTCACCTCGTCCAAGCGTTGAAACGACGTTTTAGTCGCTCCCATGTGCGACTTTTGGTGTTGGTAGATCACCAGGACAGTCCTTTGCGGAAAGCTACGTGCGACTAATGGCATCCACATCCGCATTTTGCAAAAATGTATGTTGGATTGTGCGATGCAGGACGTGGCCAGCAATTCAGTTGCCAAAGATCTGGGCAACGATGTCATTTTCTCCACCGCCAATGGCAGCGTTCCTTGGCCAAACGGGAAGGTGTGCTTGTTGAATAACTGTGTGTTCCACGGTTGCATGTTGGTTTGACAGTAAATGCAACATTCTGAAAGGGATCTTATGGGCTTAGTGTTTGTTTTCAAAGTAGATACTTCAAAAGTCTCATGAATGACTGCCAGAGTTAAGAGTTGAGGTGTGGGAAAGCTTTCTGAACATCTCAGAGACAGATCCGCGTCACGTGTCTCGGCACCTCGTTGGGTTTGAAGCTCTTGAAGTCTTGGCCACCCACGACATGGGTCACAGTATGTCACAGTATGAAGTTGTGCTGTGCCAATGTGGCGATTCTGCTGTCTGAGATGCGAACTCGAATGGAGTGGGCGTCAGACGAGTACTGCAAATGCATTGCGACGGCACTGAAGACGTGGACAAGTGCAGGTGGCTACAGTTTGTGGCCCAGTTTGGAAGCTTGGCAGTCAAAAGAAATCATGGTTTCAAATGGTTTCTGTTTCGGATGGTTTGGCACGTTTTGGCAGTGTTCGCATTTGTCGGACCGGTCAAGCCGCATGCCCGGATTTTGGTACTGTAGAATTTGGGGTAGTTTGTGATGGTTTCGGGAGGTTGTCATTTTTTGTCTTGCAATGCTGGGAAGAGATTTGGAGAGGTCTAGGAGGTTTTGCTCTGTTTTCTGTTTGTTTCGTTTGCTCCAGAAGTGCGGAGGCGAGCTACAAGCGCTGGCTATGCCCATTTGTANTTATGTCCATTTGTATCGCCGGACCCAAAGTGGGAGGCGTTTCGGGGCCGACGAGTTCCACGTGCTTCTTGCCTCACAAGGAGGAGGGTTTTGTTGGGTTGATTTTTCATTCAAGTTTTGCAACAAGGCTTTGCCTCTGTTATTCTGATAGTATATTGTTATTCATGTTATTCTGAGGTTCCTGGTGTTACCGGTTTCCTAGTTTTCTCATGTGCTTTGATACTCGAGAAGTGTGAAGCGTTGCTTATGCTCTACGAATCTATGGCTCTTCTTGCCCTGAGGTTCCAGCTGCCTATGCAACTTTTCAGGCATGGTCTTGGGGAAGTTTTCTGCCATGGACAAATCAATTTGAAGCCAATCAAATTCCAAAGAGAATCGTTAAAAACCATGGAAGGACATGATGTGTCAGAATACTGAAGTCAGGATTTTGATTGGGCAATTTTTCGTTGATCTGGATGCTTCCACCAAGCAATTTTCCAGGCTGCAAGAACTGCCGCACAACTTCGCTTTCCTGTGCAAGCTGCCGTGGTAATCCCACAGAACCACTGGATCGCTGGCGGACACATCGTACGCCGACAGTAGCGATTGAAATGATTTCATGGTGCAAAACCTGTTTGCCCATGGCCAATGAACTCGGCAAAAAACCGGCAAGGTGAAAACCACCTTGCATGGTACATCATGGTATAGTGGTACAGCAACTCAGCATTGAACCTTTCATGGTGTAGCCTGTATGGCTACGATATGCTACGATAGAATACATGATTCATGATGTAAGACTTCAGATTGAGGAGTTAAGAATGTTGAGCAAATTTCAGTGAGTCGCATCTTTCACTGTGACACAGTGCCACATGCATTGCCGCGGTTTCACAATCCTTTCAGCAGCTTACTTGTTCAGTTTGAAAAAGCAACCGGGCAGCCACCAACTTATTTTCTGTGAAAAATGACGCACAACATGAACAGCATCAAATTCAGTGAAGCACATTTGTTTGGATTACTTGGTACATTGGGCCGATTGAACGGTTGGCTTGTGAAATCTTCTCACTGACACTTGACTTCATGTCATTTTACCCCATCATGAATTCCAACATATTTCTCGGCATCAGGGCTTGCAGTGGAAATGCTTCCGCAAGCTTGCTCAAAGAAAAAAAAAAGGTTTAGCAATCAGCGTGGGAGCGTTGAGTCTTTCGCCTGGGTCTTACATTTTTTATGATGATCATTATCACAATTTCTTTTGGTGATTGGAGATTTAAAGCTGTATTTTGGTGGGAGATTTGTCGTATAGGCACCCTTTGAAACGCTGCAGGTCATGACCCAAAAGGCCATGGATATCGAAGACATCATCAAAATTGACCACTTATTTCATCCGATGGGACAGCTGCAGCGGAGGAGTGGTGCTTTTTTGTTCAAAGTTCCAGGAATCAGAAGACAGACAAATGGAGCCTGCCGTTGAATCAGGTTGAAACTTGTTCAAGGAGTCTCAGAAGCACGTCACATGCCGACAATGCGTGTGTTTTTATTTATAGAAATGGAGAGATACCGTTTAAAATCGGTTTAGTGTGGACAACAAGTGAAGAAACTGATGCAGGACAAACTTGGGGCTGGAAACAGCTCCGATAAAGAACTTCGTGTCAAAAACACGTTTTGTCAGCTTGGGCAGTTATTGTGCCTTGCCAAGCATTGCTGGAAAATTGCAGATTGAAGTTACACTTCATGGAGCTAGAGATTTGCCAATTTTTACATGGCCTATAGTGACTGCCAATGGCGTGATTGTCACACGATTGTTTTGTGCATGGTGGTATTTTTGCTATTTAGAGGAGCTGTTCATGCCGCATGCCTTGATCCCTGATGCCTGCAACAAACAACCAGAAGAAAAAGATTTCAGAACATGTCCTTCAGAGTGTTCAGAGACCCGTGAGTGACCTTGATATTTTCGGCTGAGGCGGCGTAGCCCAAGCACTTCAATGCCTTGGATTTCGTGGAGAAGCCGGTCCTTTCGACTGGATGAGGACCCGGTGCGAAGCAGTGACTTGGAACAACTCAAGTGGCTGTACCGAATGACCCAAACAAAAATCAAAGTTGAAGCAATCAGTCTAGTCCATGATACGTGAAACAGGATCATTGTACTATGCGGACCATACGATTTTCACTTTTGTACACGAATCGCGTGTGTGTTTGACCAAGAAACGTCCTCAAATCGCACATGCAAGCCGTTTTCTTCTTTGAGGTCACCCGTTTGGTGGAGACAGACTTTGAGGAGACCTTGAAAATCTTTGAAATTTTTCAAGACGCATGAACCACTTTGCGACCAACAGTGTGATCAATTTCGTACCAAACCAGACTTGCGAATGTGTTTATGTTGATGACAACGGCTTTGCTGCATGACAATGCAGGACTTTTTTTCATATGGAGATGCCGTTTACCCGCCACTGCGGGACGCGCATTTTCCCGATGTCATGGGGCGGCTCCCATTGGCATCATGATTTCGATGATGACGAGGCATGGAAAGTATGGAAAAGCATGGAAAGCTGTGGGGCTGCATGGGTAGGTTCATCAGATTGGGCAAATCACTTGCAAAGCCAGGTAAAAGAGACCATGCAACGGCGCAAGGAGCGCTTCCTGTCTCCTGCTCAAGCTGCTTGGCAGGAAACCAACCCGTGCAAATACAGCAGATTTGAATCCGTTGAATCCCAATTTTCTTCCTGCTTCGAGTATTCGGGGCCAACCTACTGCATTGCCTTTACTTCTCCCAAAACAAAAAAAAGACAACGAGAGAACCTTCGGCTCACTCAAAACCGCTGACAAAAGATTCTAGCATCCCATTTGCCTGTCATGCCAAGGAAAACATCGTTTTCATTCGCGCTGTTGCTCGACTTTGTCAGATTCCGGGGCTTGCGTTCTTGCAATGCATATAATTTGTGGTTCAGGATGCCGGCTGCAAAGTCAAATGGGCCAACGTGTCTCAGGTGAATTGCACAGAGGAGTTGCTGGCGATTCCTCACCTCGTCCAAGCGTTGAAACGACGTTTTAGTCGCTCCCATGTGCGACTTTTGGTGTTGGTAGATCACCAGGACAGTCCTTTGCGGAAAGCTACGTGCGACTAATGGCATCCACATCCGCATTTTGCAAAAATGTATGTTGGATTGTGCGATGCAGGACGTGGCCAGCAATTCAGTTGCCAAAGATCTGGGCAACGATGTCATTTTCTCCACCGCCAATGGCAGCGTTCCTTGGCCAAACGGGAAGGTGTGCTTGTTGAATAACTGTGTGTTCCACGGTTGCATGTTGGTTTTACAGTAAATGCAACATTCTGAAAGGGATCTTATGGGCTTAGTGTTAGTTTTCAAAGTAGATACTTCAAAAGTCTCATGAAGTCTCACGGGGTCTCATGGTTCAATGACTGCCAGAGTTAAGAGTTGAGGTGTGGGAAAGCTTTCTGAACATCCTCGTTGGGTTTGAAGCTCTTGAAGTCTTGGCCACCCGCGACATGGGTCACAGTATGTCACAGTATGAAGTTGTGCTGTGCCAATGTGGCGATTCTGCTGTCTGAGATGCGAACTCGAATGGAGTGGGCGTCAGAGTCTGACGCCCACTCCATTCGAGTTCGCATCTCCGTCAGACGAGTACTGCAAATGCATTGCCACGGCACTGAAGACGTGGACAAGTGCAGGTGGCTACAGTTTGTGGCCCAGTTTGGAAGCTTGGCAGTCAAAAGAAATCATGGTTTCAAATGGTTTCTGTTTCAGATGGTTTGGCACGTTTTGGCAGTGTTCGCATTTGTCGGACCGGTCAAGCCGCATGCCCGGATTTTGGTACTGTAGAATTTGGGGTAGTTTGTGATGGTTTCGGGAGGTTGTCATTTTTTGTCTTGCAATGCTGGGAAGAGATTTGGAGAGGTCTAGGAGGTTTTGAAAGTTTTGCTCTGTTTTCTGTTTGTTTCGTTTGCTCCAGAAGTGCGGAGGCGAGCTACAAGTGCTGGCTATGCCCATTTGTATCGCCGGACCCAAAGTGGGAGGCGTTTCGGGGCCAACGAGTTCCACGTGCTTCTTGCCTCACAAGGATGAGGGTTTTGTTGGGTTGATTTTTCATTCAAGTTTTGCAACAAGGCTTTGCCTCTGTTATTCTGATAGTATATTGTTATTCATATTATTCTGAGGTTCCTGGTGTTACCGTTTGCCTAGTTTTCTCATGTGCTTTGATACTCGAGAAATGTGAAGCGTTGCTTATGCTCTACGAATCTATGGCTCTTNCTCTTCTTGCCCCTGAGGTTCCAGCTGCCTATGCAACTTTTCAGGCATGGTCTTGGGGAAGTTTTCTGCCATGGACAAATCAATTTGAAGCCAATCAAATTCCAAAGAGAATCGTTAAAAACCATGGAAGGACATGATGTGTCAGAATACTGAAGTCAGGATTTTGATTGGGCAGTTTTTCGTTGATCTGGATGCTTCCACCAACATTTCCAGGCTAGCAAGACTGCCGCACAACTTCGCTTT
>DF240187.1:23510-68807 GCA_000507305.1 Breviolum minutum Mf 1.05b.01
CCATTTGTATCGCCGGACCCAAAGTGGGAGGCGTTTCGGGGCCGACGAGTTCCACGTGCTTCTTGCCTCACAAGGAGGAGGGTTTTGTTGGGTTGATTTTTCATTCAAGTTTTGCAACAAGGCTTTGCCTCTGTTATTCTGATAGTATATTGTTATTCATGTTATTCTGAGGTTCCTGGTGTTACCGGTTTCCTAGTTTTCTCATGTGCTTTGATACTCGAGAAGTGTGAAGCGTTGCTTATGCTCTACGAATCTATGGCTCTTCTTGCCCTGAGGTTCCAGCTGCCTATGCAACTTTTCAGGCATGGTCTTGGGGAAGTTTTCTGCCATGGACAAATCAATTTGAAGCCAATCAAATTCCAAAGAGAATCGTTAAAAACCATGGAAGGACATGATGTGTCAGAATACTGAAGTCAGGATTTTGATTGGGCAATTTTTCGTTGATCTGGATGCTTCCACCAAGCAATTTTCCAGGCTGCAAGAACTGCCGCACAACTTCGCTTTCCTGTGCAAGCTGCCGTGGTAATCCCACAGAACCACTGGATCGCTGGCGGACACATCGTACGCCGACAGTAGCGATTGAAATGATTTCATGGTGCAAAACCTGTTTGCCCATGGCCAATGAACTCGGAAAAAACCGGCAAGGTGAAAACCACCTTGCATGGTACATCATGGTATAGCGGTACAGCAACTCAGCATTGAACCTTTCATGGTGAAGCCCGTATGGCTACGATAGAATACATGATTCATGATGTAAGACTTCAGATTGAGGAGTTAAGAATGTTGAGCAAATTTCAGTGAGTCGCATCTTTCACTGTGACACAGTGCCACATGCATTGCCGCGGTTTCACAATCCTTTCAGCAGCTTACTTGTTCAGTTTGAAAAAGCAACCGGGCAGCCACCAACTTATTTTCTGTGAAAAATGACGCACAACATGAACAGCATCAAATTCAGTGAAGCACATTTGCTTGGAAAATTTTTGACCTTCGATGGTTTAGATGGACTTTGACAAGAGTTATTTAAAGAGGTGTTAAACAGCATGATTATATACTCTCAATTGTCCTACAGATCTGTTTCCAAGAAAAATTGATGACTCTCAGGGAATTTTGCTGTTCTCAATTTTGAGACATCTCCATGTTGGTCAATGTTTTGACATAGAAGCAGACGTTGAACGTTTCCGACGCAACGATTTTTGTGGTTCAGCTGACGTGCCATCCAGAAACTGTATGGCGATTGTGTAGATGATGCCGTCTCCCAGCCGCAGTCTAATGGTGATGTCGAGATTCGTAAAACTCAGTCTGGCTGCTTTGTTTGCTCATTGACAAGATTCTACACTTATGACCGGTACATCGCCGAAATAAGCTGGGAAATGATTCGGATTCATTCCTACATTCCCAGCAAAGCACTTGGCAAATTGTTTTTCCAGCTCTCAGGAAGGACATGAGCGAGAGGGAGTCCGCTTTTTTCGAGCACTTGTCATTGCTTTCAGCCGAGTATGATGCTTGGAAATAGAGAGACTTGCAGGTCTGATGGGGGTCCAACGGGAGATATAGTTGCTTCAAGATAGTAACCAGGCTACAAGGCGTTTTGCGTAGTGGTTGAGGTTGTAACCCTGTAACCCCTCCTTTCCGTAGTAGCATTGACCCACTGAATCAGCTTTTGAACGTGGGGGAATCCGCAGTGTAAGCGGTTGTACTTGTAAAGCTTTCGGTTGCTAAGGTTGGAGTTGAGTTTTGATCATGTGCAGCTGTGTATCAAGTTGTGACTCAGTCTCCAGGAATGGATGACTTCGGAGAACCGACATTTGCGATGGGAATTGGCTGAACTGACTGCCAAACTTTCTGATGCACATGATGCGCCTCTGGCATGTTGCTCCAAAATTTGCTGCCAAGCCATATGAGTAGTTGCAAGGAAAGGCTCGATGTGAAATGTATCTTTTTTGCTCAGATTCGTGATTTCTCCCGTGCTTGGATTTTGCTTGACTCGTGGAGATAGCTGTGCAATTTGCTGAGTGTTTTGGGTAAATCTACAGGGAATTTTCCTGCAGCCACTCCTTCCTGCCAGAATTCCTGTTGAAAATCAACTAGCTGTTGGTGTCCGAATTTGTTGCAAATGACAAGTGATTAGAGGAAACTTTCTTAAGAAAATCCAAATATGTAATCCAAGATTTCAAAATTTGTGTAAGAACTGCGCCCATGAAATACTGAGAATCCACAGAATCCATCCATTTGTTGCCAGGTGCAAGTGAGTCCAGTGGTTCGGGGCCTTCGCCAAGAAGCCGTGCATGGAGCCGTGGAGGAAAGTCTGCGTGTGGATGAAGTTCATGCCTTTGAGGCGCGTGGCCCGCGTGAAAGTAGAAGTCTTTGGGTGTTGGTGGTCAATGGAGCGGAGATGGAAGGGAAGAAACTCAGGTTTGTTTTGTTTTTTTCCCCAAATAGCTTTTGCTATAGGGGTTCTTACTTCACGGATGTGGCAGGGAGGTGTTGGGCAGGGTGTCCTTTGGGATGTTTCTGGTGGTGCCTGATCGCGGATGTGGTTGGAAAGTGTCGTAGGGGATGTTGCTTGGGCTGTTGCTGGGAGTGGTGCTTGATCGCGGAATGGGGAGGTGTCGCGGAGGACGCATTGTGAAAGGTGATGGTGTTGCTGGTTAAAGTTTGATTGTCTCGAGGTTGGTTGTGGGTGTGGCTCGAAGGCGTTGCGGAGGGTGTTGTCCCCGGTGTCGCTGGTGGTGCTTGATCATAAAATCATGAGACTGCGGAAATAAAATGATGCCATTTGCTTTCAGGAAGATGAGATGAGCCCGAGGCCTCGAGCATCTTGGCTTCAGGTGAGCTGGCTGTGATTGTTGGTGATGGTTGGCTCCTTTGCTTAGTGACTTAGTGTTGGTCCCCACCTTTGGTTGTTCATTTCATCATTTCCTTCATAGGGATACATTGTCCCTCTTATAACATTGCTAAAGCGAAGTCTCAGGACACAGAGGAGCCGATCAAAAGCAACTCCCTGACATCGAAGAATCGAGACTCACGGCGGGAATCACGGAGACAAAGCGTGGACTCCAAGGCGCGGAAACTCTGAACTTCGACTTGTTTTTCTTTGAGTTTTGAAAGGATTGTAATGATGATATGGATGTACTGGATGTACTTTAAAATGTTTCATCTCTTGTCTTAGTGGTAGTACTCTGAAGTTGTAACTCAATCATTGCACCCAACAATTGTCCGACTATGTACCTGCGCTGAGGGTGCCATTCCAAAAATAGTAGGTTTGAATCCCCCAAAATGCTGCGTTCAGGCAGCCAAAGGACGAGTATTGACCTCAGCTGCACAGGCACTGATCAGTACTACAGTGTAGTTCTGCCGGTATTTGGTTTTGCTTGACTTCTGAAGGTTTGAAGTGATAACCGGCACCTCCCTTTGTATCACCTGAGGCCACGCTTGCTCGTCCCATGTTTGGACACGCCGATGACATGCAGGTACGTTTTTTTTTGAAAAAACATAGTAGAACATGCGCCTGAAATGCAAAAATGCAAAGTTTCTGGTCCCAAATTTGACCTTCCTGAGTTTGCCTTTTGAGTTGCAAATGACCCGCTGCCGTTGGTGCCGCGCTAGGCAGCGATAGCCAATGAGATGGAACCAAGATGCTTGGGCAGCAAGAGATTGGACAAAATTTGGAGGGCCAAAGCTACTTGCTGGGGTGAAGTATCAATACATAAACTTCGGCTGAACAGGGTGGTCATCAGACGTTTTCAGAGGCTTTCATGATTTGAAGCTCCATGTTTTGCTTTGTTGAGACAAGAAAACAAGACTTTACCTTGTGCCCGATGAACCATGTGGATGTCAATATTCAGGTCAAATCTATCCCAACTTATATAGTGTTTTTTACCGGCAGGGCTCCACCCTCCACCGGCCACGGTCTCAGAATATGATGTGAAGAATCTCTACAAGACCTCTGGTTGGGCACAGTGGCTTGCCCGTCACACATGGTTCGAAAACTTCACCATGACCATCATTGCACCTTGGAAAAATTGATGCCGATGTTTGGTGTCATTGGTGATATGAACGGCTTAGCTAAACAAGATGTTTCAACTGGATAATTGTCATGCTGTGACCTATAACTTTGGGAAGCTGGACATGTTCCTTGCCTTCAGGTCTTGTATGCTTTTTATATGTCTCTAGATGCTGTTTCTTGGCAGCAACCAATTTCAATCCTTCTTTGACCGCTGTTGGTCCAATGCCTAAAAGATTTCTGAGGATCTGAATCCGGCCACCACCATCATGGAGACTCATCCAGTCTTCATTGTTTTCGAGTCACTTTGGCGAAGTTGAGACTCATTTGGACTCATGCACATCGGGAATGAATATTGAGAACGACTCAAACCTATCGATGGCATTGGCATATCAGAAGTGTTTCCGGATTCAGCCGATGGATGGTAAGCGGTTCAGGTTGGTGGTTTTACTATTCCTAGATATATTCGCGTTCAAAATTTGCAAGCATCGCCTGACCCTGGGATGCTAAATTGTCCACCTCAACCACAAATAGGTGATTGATGTATAAATGGGATTTCCTAATAAGACGCGTCAATGTTGAATGATCATATCCGTGCATCTTGACACCAGCAGTTGACATGTTCACTGTTTAGAAGCCTAGGAGTCCACGGCTTTTTTGGGATTTTGTCGAGTTTGAGAAATATGAGGAAATAAGAGGAAATACAAGGAAAGCAGGAAGAGCTCGTGTTGCTTATGATATTTGAGATGTTTGAACATGGCACATACCTTCTCGCAACGATTCTCTGTCCGAGGCAATTCTTTTGCTTGTATTTCTTTCTGGCGCCTTGGCAAAGTGGAAAACATGGTGCAGGTTTTGCGTGAAGCTGTCCTTCATGTTTCTAGAGGCTTCAGCAATAAAATCTGATTTGTAATCAGGGCAGGTTTATCACAAGATTTGGTGGTTAGAGACACTCCAGATTTTGTGGTGAGTGCTTTTGTTCTGATGTTTTGGGGACTAGGTGTCCCAACAAGGAAGGTGCGTCACCATGAAAAGGCTTCGCCCCATTCAGGAATCAGAACACTCTTCAAAGATTCTTGATCATCTCTCATGTTCAATGACTAATCTCATAGTCATAGTATGTATCTGATTAAATCGGTCGATTTCCTGCAATGATTGTGCTGGTATGCTTCCCCTTCCTATGTCCATTACAAATTGATGATTTCAGGGCCGCAAAGCATTGAGAGAAACACTATTTTTTAAATTTGAAAGCTCCAGTGTAAACAATGGGCCTTTGAGTTTAGATTTTCTACTTCCTACAAAATTGAGGAGTGCCATAGCTAGGTTTCACGTTTTTGAACTTTTCAATCAGAAAAGGAAAAAGCTCATAGTGAAATATTTCCAACTATCTTTTTTTCACTTGTACCAGTGTTGGTCTGTTGAGTCAAACGCAGCTCTTCACCGTGCTTGTAGCCACTCAAACACTTGGCACGTCTATGCACGTCCCATTTTTTGTGTCGTAGTATAAGCTCAATTTGACTCAAGAAAAAAACTGAATGGTTGATTGTTTTTTCAGAGATGACCAACACTCCAACGACAGTTTTCCCCCAATTTCTTCAACACTAGGTCACCTCTTACCACCCAAAACAGGTCCATTTTTAAGTAGATTTTGGGACCCTCCTCAATCATGAGATACACCCAATTTTGCGGGGTGCTGGTTTCCAATATTTTTTGTAGTTTCACCGTTTTACCCTAGGGAGAGAAAGATGACCCAATTTGGAAACTATCAACGAGATAAGATTGAAGATGTCGTCATATATGCATATTTCCAACGCGAAATAAACTGCTTGAGCAAGAAGTCATTCTCCCAACCCCCAAATCGGAGGGGGGTTTCATGCTCGAAATTCGACTTGCATACTGAAAATGATGGTTTGGAAGTGTTTGGAAAAGGTAATTAAATTCAAAAAGAGGCATTTTGATTTTTGGCATCCATGTGAAGTTGATTTAAATTGCAGGGGTGTGCACCCGTGTGATGGACAGTTTGGTGTACACCCCCCCAAAAAAGCATTCAGAGAATAGCCTGGGCAAGAGAAACTCGTGACCTTGTGAAGCATCTCAAACGGGCTCTGCACAGTCAATGTTGCTATCAGGGACCCCTCCTTCCGAAATCCCATCGACGCTGCTTCACTTTCGGTCAGAAAACTCATGGATTTTTGGGGTGAAAAAAATGGTCAACACATCCGTAGGAGCCCTGTCAGCCCGATTTCACCTGAAAACTGTTTGGCCCTTTTTCAGGAGCTAGTGGTGCGTTCCTGCGCAGCAATGGGTGTGGCAAGAGTCTGGTAAAGGGAAGTCATGAGGACATTTCGGTGAACTAGGTGACCCAAATGAAGAGTCGGGCAGGAGTGGGCGATCGCTGGAGTTTTACAATGTTCCATGCGGTTCAACTTAAAAAAAATTATGTGGGACACAGCAGAAAGGTTGCAGGAACGTTTGGCTTGTGTTTCTGGTGTTTGCAGAAATAGGTGCCAACGTTTCGGACCTTGGGGGGTACCTTTCCCGCAAATCTCAGGCTTTTTGGCATTTCAACGGAAGTGCCAATGCTTAAGGGATGCATGGTTTGTGTCGCGGCCTTGGTGTGGGACATCACGAGTTGCAACTCATGTATTTTTTTTCGTTGCAATTTGTGAAACAGTGGACCGAACTTGCTGATTCCTGGATATGTCAAAGGTGGTTTTAAGATGTGAGAGCATGGCAGTGGAAGATTTCACCAAAAATTGAATCACTCATCAATTTTACTTTTGTTGCAACCAAGTTCCCACATTCCTTTCTGATTTCGGATTTCTCGTGTGAGTTGCTGTTCATGTCAGCTGCTTGCGACTGAGGTTCGATTTGGCCTTGGTGGTGATGATGGTGGCAGAGACTTGGGTCCCTTGGTGGTGATCGACCCCGCAGGATTAGCAAATTCTCCATGGAGAGTGGTGGATTGTAGTGGGAAATTACATGGATTTTAGTGGGTGCCTCTTTATTTTTCAAAAATACCCCAAATCGTAGCCAGTGACCAACCATCCCGAGGTGATGAACATAGTGATCCTAGCTTTAGCCTCCTTGGGCGGGAGTGGCGCCAACTTTTTGGGAGATGCTTCCATTTTGAGAATGGCCAGGCTGGTGGGGTGTGACAGGAGACAAAGGGAACAGGAGTCTCCCAGGACTCCCCGGTAAGGCGAACTCCCCAACTTCTTTGATTTGCCAGGTTAATGCGACTTACTCGACTGCTCAGAATGGCGAGGCATGGGAAGATAGCTTTTTATGGGTGATTGCTAGCAGGTCCTCTATGTTGGCTGGACAAAAGATGATGTCTAGATAAAACAACAATACATGCAGTAGATGATCCATGTTCTTTTTTCTGTGATCAGAACACCGTTCAAGTGACCTTGTTCTGGCACGAAGGTTTCAAAGACTGCCACACTGCTAGCGATGCATTTTAGCTAGATGTTTGTTGGGGAAGGTTGCTCTCATCATTGCTAAAGACACTTCCCCAAGGTGCAAAGCCTCGTTAAGGCATCGTTTTTCAGACTTTTGTGAATAGGCTCATTCGTCTGGTGCCGGAGTTACTGATCTTGGTGAAGGCTCTGTTGCTGCGAAGTCAGATTGCCTTGGCAAACTTTTCTGATGTTCTTCCTCTTGTTGTGTTGGAAGGCCATTGCCTCCGCGGGAAGGCGGGTTATGAAAAAACAAGGGGTTTCACACCTATGTTGTGGTGCCACCGATTTGTCCACAGAATTGTCTGTTATGCATTGTTCTGCTCAAACTGCAGGTGTTGTTCCTCTTGTTTTCATGTTCTAAAGTTTAAAGCTATTCGCCGTCATAGTCCGTTTCAAGCAGTCCAAACCTATGAGTGTTCCACTTTCACAATTTCGACAATTTCCATGCAGAGCTCAAATCTCCGCAAGGTCGGTGGGTTTTACGCTGCTGCTGCTGGGCATTTGTCAAAGCCCCGACATTGCGAGCTGCTGTTTTTTTCGTCGTGAATCCAAAGTGACGTGAAACTTCCAAGGTTTGTATGTCTTTGCCATCGCTTTCCGTATGACGTTGGACGGAACTACTGTAGGTGCGATAGCGACATGGGGAAAAGGGTGTCGGTGAAAGGGTGGATGGTTCAAAGATAGGGCTGGTGACCGGGTGGTAGAATTACAGCAGTTGTTATTTCCTGGCATGCACATGTTTGAACGGCCTCGTCAGGCTTTGTTTACCAGCTTTGGATTGATGCTACTTGTGTTGAAAAGGATGTTGGGGAAGCATGGGGAAGGTCTTCATGAATCTCATGCATTTGTGCAGCCATGGATTGTTCAAGAGCAGTAAAGCTGCAGTTACTGTAGTCAATAAACATTCTTCTCCACAGACTTTTTCCTGCCCCCTTCTTTTAGGATTCACGCTCTGTCAGACATGGGATGCACAGCTGGGAAGGGTCTACAGCCTTCCAGCCAAAGCTCTCCGTCTAGTATCAAAGCGGATGCCACTACTTCCGCTTGGGATCAGAGTGGTCTCCAGGATATCGAGTGCTCCTTCGAAGTTTATTCACGATGGAGCCATATGCCGAAGGAAGGTGTTCCACAACAACCGACCCGGCGAACTCACGATGGACACATGTCGAAGCTTGAGAACTTCTTGCAGAAAGTGAGTGAGAAACCATCACGACTTTCAAAAAAGGTGGAAAGGAAACGTTCTGATGGCCGTGCTGGTCGTAATGGTCAAGATGAAGTCATCATCACCAGGCTCTGAGTCTGAGGTGAACTTTCCATAGCTTCTCAGCCGTGAATTTGATTTGGTTTGCTTCACCAGTTGAAGGGTGTGAGCTAGCCAATGTTGATTTTGCGATTTTGCCCGCTATTCCCGATACTTTCATGTAAAACTGATACGGGTCTAATTTTCGAATCTAATTTTTGAATCTAATCTTTTAATCTCAGAGGTGCCTGCATTCATGGCAATGGTGACGCCACGAGATGTCAGTCACTTCTACGACTCACTGAGCTCTTTCCAAGTATCAATTGACAGCACTTTAGTTCTTATTTGTGTTTCAGAATATTTCCATATCTCTGCAGCTGCAATGTTTTTGTTTCAAATCTGTTTGCTGCTCTTCGAGCCTTCAATGAAATTTGAAAGGCCTTCTTTGAAGAGGTTATCAGCGAGTTGTGGCTAGGATTTTTTATTCACAGTACCTTTTCGCATCTTCACGTGTGCCGACCCAGAATTTTCAGATGGATGAAAACACTGCGTTGCGTACAGCGTGGGCTTTTGGTATTGAGAAACTTCTCTCATCTACCTTGGCAGGAGACTCCCCCCAGATTCAATAGATTCCCAGCCAGAGTCGAGTCGGGTTTTTGGATTGTTCAAGTGCATTGGAGACCCTTTCAAGGCATTGCTTTCTTTCTGTTTTGGAGTGGTTGGTAGGCGAAAGGAGGCTTTTGGGTCTCCAATTTTCCACTTCAAAAGGGAGTTGGAGTGATAGAAGATGCCATTCAACATCATTTATACAATGTAATGCAGCATAGTTTACTAATATACGCTGCACCTTCGGATTCATCAATGCCCCCAAGCAAAGGATGTCAGAGTGTCTCTCCCTAGGTTTGCATATCATGATTGCTCCATCTCAGCACGGTTGTCAACATGTCCTTTCTCCACAGGTACGGACCGCTTCTACAATGTGCCCATTTCGATGCATAGCCTCTTCATGCATGGATACTTGGACGAAGAAGCGGCCTTGTCTCGAGCAAATTTGCCCCAACGCTCGTTCACAATCCTAGGAAGAGTATAAACAAACCACGAACCAGAATTCGAAAATTTATTTGTACATCCAGGGTTTCGGCTCTGTAGAATCTGGAGGTAGAATTTCGAAACATGGTAAAATGGAATAGTGTCACAGGCAAACACCAGTGGATTTAAGCAAGATATGGTGTTTACCATCTGCTTCCAGACGCAACATGCCACGTTTTGAGGCACTTTCCTGGATGCCGTGTCTGATGTCATGCAGGAATTGCTGAATGATAATCTGATCGGTGCCTCGACTTCACAATTTTGCACGAAGTCTTGTCATGAAAGCAGAACCTTGGGTCAATATTTGAAAATCATCTACAAAATCACACAATCATATAAAACCGTATCAACATAATATGTATATACATATATATATATATATGACAAAATAACGTATTACAAATCCACTACTGAACTAGGAAGTACCGGATGAAAGGTGTATTTGTTTCCACTGTGGGCCCCCCAAGGCTTCGTCTTGATGTCGCTGGTCTGCACTTAGTGGCTGTGATTTGAATCGTTGACGCTTCCATGATACGTCGTGTGTGTACGGCAGCCTATACGTTGGCCACGTGCCAAGGTATTTCTTCATCATCCTGTCTGTTGCTGCCTGAGTTGTGCAATTGAAACCAAGAGCCTTCACAAACCCTTTCAGGTGCTGAAGAAGAAAATGTTGTATCAGATTTTCGGCCATCTTTGGCTAGATTAGCATTTTTCTTCGAATGAAAAAAATGCTTGCAAAAGCTTGAAGCCATACTTCACATACAGGTCAGCACCATGTCCGTACCGTACATGCCTGAACTTGTGGGTGATGTCAAAATTTCCTTCAGTAGCCATCAATGAAGTGTGGATAAGGCAGTGACCATCATGAACATGCTGACACTTGGCAGCAGATTTCTTTCTCATTTTATCTCATGGACAGTAAAGGCTAAAATTGTTATGAACATGTTCTCATGCTCTACATGGACTCCTTGGTTTGATCGATTTTTCTCCTTGTTTGCTCTCGAGGATTGGCATCCTTTGTGAAGTCATCACTGCAGTTGCAGATGCAGAGAAGAATGCTTTGCAGGTGAGTTGGACTACAGTGACTCGTCCGAGTTTTGAAGGTGGAAGAGGTTGTGATATCAATCAGCATCGGAAAGTGTTTCGGAAGGAGACGCCTTTCTATTAAGAACAGCTTTTTTGGAAGGGTGATTTCGATTCTGGAAACAATTCCTGCTATCATTTTGGGCCCATGTCCTAGTAAAATGATTTAAGGAAAATCCACCATTGTATCAATAATTTCGCTTTTGACAGCGATACTTGAACGCAAGGCCGTTCCACAATTTTCTGGGATTGCATGATTGCACCTTTTCTTTTTTAAAGGCAGTATTTACTGAGACTGTTCGACTGTTCGCCAGCTCCTAAGGAAGTGATGCAGAAATGCCTTGAAGAAGGTGTCGACACAGACAAGGATGGCCAGATCGATCGGGCCGAGTTTAGAGGTCCGAGAACTTATCGAGGGCTGATATTTGCTGATGGTGTTTCCGTGGTGTTTTTTTTTCAAAAAAGAAAAGATACAAGATTCCAAGATCCAAAATGAAATCTTTTTGGAATGTGGTATTTTTAGATATTTTTTAGCTCTCAAGGCTCATGATTAGGACAGAGTAGGAGGCAACATGTGAAGACAGGCACAATCACGGACATTTTGGCAGTGGTTTCTTTGATCAGTGATTAGCCAGGATGAGGTAAGTTTAGAAGTGTCTATCTATTTGTTGGTGAGAGTCTGTTCCAGAGAAGAAGTGAGGTTCCAGGTCGCTTGTGTGCTTGATCAATTGCTGTTTTGCAGATATGATAGAGAACCCGAAAGTACGCAAAGTGCTCAATGAGGTTGCCTCTTGGCGATCGAACGTTTGGGTTTGGGTAAAGAATTTATTACCACCGCTACGGTTCAATACAAGGCGTTGGATGTATCCGCAACATACTGTGGAGTCAAATGCAATCCCATGTTGCAATACGTCAAACAATTTGGAGAGGCATGTTGAGCCTGTAGTCAAATCCTTTGGACCTTCCTCCTCAACTTTTGAACGAGTTCGTCTTGGGGGTAACTTCTTGGTGCCATCTTTGGGCCCAAAAACGAGTATCAAATGGATCTTGACCCCTTTCCAAACACCTGCAAAAAACCACAATACATACTATTTTGATAAATTCTAGGGCCCTCACCCTTTAGCTAAAGCCAGTGACTTTTCTGATATATCAACATCCTTAGCTTTAGCACCTTCGATGGGGGACAGATTTGTGCTGCTTGATATTCTGCAATTCCATGGTCAGTATGCCAGTTGGTTGGCAGATGACAGTGAAGGTTTCGGTTTGAGGGAGAGGTACTAAAGTTGCTGGCAGGCTCCTTCGTTTGCTCAAGCCTATAAGGATAAGTGTTCCAAAGCATGACACGACAGGAAGAGCACCACCAACTACCTACTGTAATAGAACCTTTAGGTTTAAGATATTAGGATATGGTCCGGTTTTGGGGGTTCAATGTGCGGCTTTCACTTCCGAGCAACACAACAATCCCCCACGCCCAAGGCATTTCTGGTGGGTTGTTCCTTCAATTGCTTCCGTTTGCCACGTAACTCAGTCGTAACTCCACTTATATATCTTATATCTTCCTAAACCATATTTTCACACACCTTGGGGCAAACAAAGGAGCCTGGCCGTGAAGTTGCCTGGGCATCAGATAAAACGTTGGGACAAGTTGAAACACGTTAGGACAAGTTCACTTGGTTGCTTCACACTCCCCGGCCATCTTTTTTGTGACTATAAGCCCCGGCTGATCCAAACTAAGGACGTGGATGTTGGGGTCCTCAGGATCTAACACAACTTGTGGGTTGGGTGCTGTTGGTTAACCTCCATCGCGGGACTTTTTTTTGTTTTTTTCAGGTTCAGACCTTGGCCAATTTCATCGATGTCCTCTTCGAGGTCGTGACTCAAGAGTTGGAAACCAGACGTACTGCATCATGTAGGGGTTTTCACAGGACAAACCTGTGCGAAATATGTGAAATGGAATTTGTATCCTCCTATGCATCCACGGATATGGAATGCTACGAAATTCAAAGGAAGAGTATGACAGTATGTTTTAACTTTTTTGCTGCAAACAGCTGGCATCTTACAGCATCTTTTGCCAACATAAACACATCAGAGCGAGGTTTTAATGTTGAATGCAAAGAATGACCAACACACCGCTATTCACACGGTGTTTCCATTACTGTACTGCAATAGCAATGCTTTCTTCACATGCAGATCGTAGAAACGCCTTTGTTTTGGAGCGTTTCTGACAATTTTTCCGCGGCGTTCCTCCGGACTCAGAACTGGAAGATGCCCAAATAGGCCCAACATGCAAGAAAAGCACAAGTTCTTTAAATGTCTTGGTCACTGACACACACAATGTCCAGACGAAAGCTAGGAGGAAACCAAAACAACCTCATTTTGCTGATAACTCTGGTGTTACACCGGACCTAGATACTGTACATCTGACCTGTTGTTGATGTGACACGCTCCTTTGCTCCTACTGTTTTGGGATGATTCTCTCATTTTACTCTTTTAAATTATCCAGCCATTCGGGGTTTTGGCCAATTTTGACCATACCAATTCGATGCTTCCGGACTGCAACTTTGCTGCGGCTGCAGCTTTTGCTGCAGGAATGAGTTGCAAAGAAAGTGCTCGTTTATTCAAGACAAACCTTATTTTGCGGTAACAGCTTGCAATGGAAAAATCTGGATAAAAATGGTGTTTGGAAGACCATCCTTTCGTCATCTTTTCATGGTGTAGTGTAGTGATCTTTTGCAAATGTGTAGGATGAACTTGGTGGCGTGCCGTTGACCAAGTGACGCAGCTGCAAGGAAATGGGAGGATACCTTGAACAGAAAATTAGGACCCTCAACCAACAAGTGATCAATAAGACCACGGTACTCTGGTACCCTGCTGGAGTTGCATGTTGGACCTGACTCAACTTGCCAACCGACAATGCTGGAAGTTGGGAACATAGGAAAGTAGTGGGAATCACTTAAAGGTTATGGGTTGGATGATTTAGGGATGCCCACAAGAAACGAAGTAAATCCCAAGCAACTCACATAGTGAATCGACGTGAACCGCTCGTCCCAACTCATTAGATGATCGTATAGCAACTTGCAATTTGAAGAACTTTGGTGGTGAATGTGTTTGAAGGTTGCCCTTTGGTGACTTCATGACGCGTCTCCTGAAACTTCGGGGCAGCAACACAGCCACGGTGAAGGTGCGAATCTGCGTTTGTCACAGCATCAAATAGGAGTACACGGTGTTTCCTAAAATCATAGTTCAGTGAATCCCGAATAAATGCTTCCTTTTCCTGACACAATTTACATCAATTTACTATATCATCACTATCATCCATGAGATCAAAGAGAGTCTTACACCGCACACCATCGAAAAGTCGTTGGAGTTAGCCGTTGACCCAGCTCCAGGACTTGGTTGATTTGCGGAAATGGATCAGTAGCTTGGTGAAGATTTCTGGGGCCACTGGAGATTGGATCTTGAGATTGTCCACGTGGAGAAAAAAAACATATGAAAAACCATTGGGGTTGGTGGTTTCCCAATGAGATCTATCTTATGATCTCGGAAAGATCATGGGACGTCCCGCTTTTGTGGGCAAATTGGTGGGCTTAGGTCGTGAGTTGAAAGAGACCAGGTGCCCTTTCCGGGGAGAAGCGGGCGGCAAGAAGTCGTCATGGGACAACCGATGGGACTTCATTTTTAGCTCTCCAGCTTAGTGTGAAGCAGGATTCTCCAAACTTCAAATACGACCCCCCTTCAATGGGTTTGTTGTTTTCTCACTCTCACCTGAAAATATCCATCCAATTTTGGTTTGGCATTGATCGCGCAGGTCGTCAGATCCTTTGTATCTTGCTTGGGCAGAGACAAGGGCCATGGTGGAGTGCTACTGAAAAGTTTGCCATGAGACATGTAACATACACTCTTCAACCAATATGGCACTACGATCCAGTACTACTTTCATCTTTCCTTGATGGGAGCTATCCGGCTAGTACTAGCAACCCTTTCATACGAATTGGTATGCCAGATTGCGGTGGTTTTGTTACTGAGCAAAAAGCATCGCAGCAAGTGTTTTTGGTGATGCAAGATCCCAAGGTGTAGAAGTCATCAGAAATGACTGTGCACAGTCACGACAGATTTAGGAGTTTCAGTATTACCTGAGGATTTCTTTCTTGAGCCCGAACAAAAAACGAGAAAATTTCAAGTCTTTAGCGTTCCTCCGTGTGGTGGAAACCCCTTTTTCCCAAGGCAGTTATCACGCTCCTGCATCAATGGGCCGAGGGCCTCAGTTGGCATGAGTACAAATCCTCGTTTTACGATTGAATCACCAAAAGCTGGGATATTGAGAAGGTTCAGAAGCTGTCATTTTGCCAGTTTGCTGGATTTATCAGGGGTTCAGAGGCCTTCAAAAATCTTGGGGGAGAGCGACCTCTTTGCGGGGTCAGAGAGTCAATATCATTTTCATCGTCCTCCTCCTCCTCCTCATCGTCGTCGTCTTCTCTTTCGCTATCATCGCATTTCTCCTCATCCTCTCTCACTGCGGATGTATGTCAAATCATCACACTCTCATGCTGCTACCACTGTAGTGTCGTGGTGAATCAATAAAATGTCTCCGCTTGATATGTTTGTCAGCCTCCTTGACTTTTCAGTACAAGCTAGAAGAAGATCCAAATCAATGATTCATTGGTAAGTTTGAAATTGATGGAAATTGTCAAAATTCTTCAAGAAGGCCTTAATTTCATGTCCAAACCACTCGATTTTTTGGGTGATGAGTCGTCCGAGGCCTGAGATCAGAAAGCCTGAGCTCTATGGCTTAATGCCTGGCCAGGCAGGGGAAGAGTAGCTTTCAAATTTGTTTGGAGACTTTTTTTGTTTGAAACTTGAAATTCTTAAGTAGTGAGGAGTTTTAGGGATTGTTTTGGACAATGAGCTGTAACTTACATTAGGTCTTCCAGTATCAAAAAAAAGACAGCTCATCTGATGCGATTCCCGCCACCTTTTTGAACGTTTGAGCCTCAAAACCGACCCCAAGCTCGCAGTGTCAGCCCTTTCAGCCCGTTCTTCGAAGCCATGCTGGATTTCCTCACCATCTTTTCGGCAGTTGGCTTGCAGCAGGAATTGAAGAAGGCCCATGGTGAGCAAAGTTTGGTGATCCGCGAGGATGATGCGTCACCGAGCAGCCTGGTGGAGAGCGCGGCTGGACATATTGCTGATGCCATGGATGCTTTCGACACTGTCGTCAGTGAGAGCTTCGGGGCCTTTCTTGGAAGCCCAGAAGAGTCAAAGCCAGCTCCCAAGAAGGCTTGAACGAGGGAGGTTGGGTGCACCTGTGCGTGCATGCAGAACTCCCCCTCCACTGCCTTGAGTCATACTTGAGGTTGTGCATATTGCCGAGATGGCATAAGGATGCTGAGCCCGACCTTTGACAGAGGGCTGCTTCTCAGAGCGCGATATGCCAAGTGAGAAAAGCGCAATGTGGAAGATCTTTTTTTTGCCAGGGGTGCAATGCAAAAGCAGAGTTGATGAATTTTTGACGGAAATAGCCACAGAGGTTTGATGTCGTTGATCTTTATGCTGCCGTGATTTGCGGTCACAAAACTTTCCTGTATCTCATGAAACCTCCAGGTCCCTGAAACCGAGAAGCTGAATCTTGGCACAAAGGTTGATCCAAGAAATATCCTGAATCAGTTGGACGGATCCAACGGCTTGGATCTTTCTTTTTTGGATGTGTTTTTCCATGTTTTATAGTTCTGGAAGGATCCCTTCAACCTGGTTTCTGTGCTGACCTGGAAACCAACCCAAAAGTCATGGTAGCTGAGGCTAGATGCTTGAGAAAATCTGAGCGGAATAGCAGGTCAGACCAACTCCTGGGCCGGTCCAGATAGGATCCAAATAGGTTGATTTTGAAAACATGTGTTTGCCCAAAGAAGTAGGTCTGAAATATCCCATGCGTTTTTGGATGGGCTCAGGCCGATCCAAGGCTGATGTAGCAACTTCTCTTGCTTTGGATCCAGTCAGCTTGGGAATTTCCATGTTGCGGACATGGATTCGTGTATTCGCAGAAACATTTTGCCGATAGTTTGTCGATGACAAACTTTCGCAACTTTTGGATATCACGAATGGTGAAGGCATCAAGAAGTCAATGACACTTCCAAGATCTCTTCGTCAGGAGCCTGGGTATCCTGACTCTAACTCTGTGCCATGATTTTTCTCCAAAAGAAACCTCCAAAACCATTGAGAGCCTTGCAAACCCGTTTCTTTGACGCCTTCTCAACCATTTTGCCTATTCTCCCCAATAGGCGGGAATATATTCTCAAGGTAATTGTTCGATTTTGAGCTCAGATCATTAATCATTAATCCTGTTTGATATCATCCCTAAAGGACACCTTTTCATGGAATTGAATGCGAAGCATTCAATCACCTTGTTCATTTTTCTTTGCTTCGAGCAAAGATCAATCATATTGCGAAAAATGTTAAAGATAAATTTCAATATCCTGTAAATTCCTTAATTAATTTTTGGTGCTATCGGTCATCTCAACAATCTATATGATTTATATATATATATATATTTAAATAAATTTATTTATTTATAATATATTTAATTATATTAATTTATATATTAAAAGAAAATAATATATTAATAATTTATATTTAAATATTTATATATTAATATTATTTCAATCTAATATATTATTTAAAAAAAATATATTATATAAAAATTTATAAAAATTTTAAAAATTAAAAATTTTTAAATAAATTAAAAAATTAAGGAAAAAAAAATAAAATTATAATATTTTATTTTTTTTTTTTTTTNTTTATCTCAAAATCTTATTTATATCATAAACCAAATATTAATAAAGAAAAAATAATTTAAATAAATAATCGAATATAAAATTTATTATTATAAATCATACCAAAAAAAAGACATAAATATATTCTTAATAATTAAAATAATAAATATTATAAATAATTTTAATATTTTTAATTTTAATTTAATTTAAATATCTATTTTTTTTATTTCATATATTTTATCAAAATTTTATATTCTTAAAATATATTTTTATTTTTAAAATCGCATTTTTATCCATTTGTACATACATCATTTCATTCATTTTTATCTATTTAATGGTATATTCAAAAAATCATTAATAGAAATAACCCCTAGGTAGAAAGAAAACTAGTAGTATTGTTTCAGGTTGTCCTACGTAAAAATATATATATATATGGTACTTATTGTAGTAAATTGTTTACACCGTTTTGTCTTGTCCTGCTTGTCAGAAGGTTTTGAAAGAAGTGCTCAAGCAAGCCTTGCAATAGCAACGGTGGGTACTTACTATTTTAATTGTTTTTTTTCCATTATTGAGACTTCGTCTCAAAGCTGGCTAAACCCCTTTGGTCCGGAGCCCCTCCCTTGTTGTGGTTTGTTTATGAAACCTAGTGTTTGTTTGCCAGGAGCAGCTGTCATGCCGTTCTGCATGAGGAGTTGTTGATAGGTAAATATATTGATTTACTAAATATTTAACTAATTGAGTGGCAGGCGCAGTATTCAATCTTTTTTTGTGGTAGGCACAGTCCCTCACACGCCTGTAGATGCAGCAAAACTATCGCATGTTTTTTTAAAGCACATTTTTGGAGTTTCCTCCAAATTTTTGCAGGGCTCCTGGAATCGGAAGACCTGCAACTTCTAACATGGGAGCTTTCAGGAAATCCACATAGGCCTGGACGGGTGAAGGAGGCTAAGCATCTCCAAGTTTCACTCAGCTTTAGACTCCAAACTATTCCAATATTCCAAAAACAATACACCTAGACATCGGTCGTTATGGACAATTGGCTGAGATTTCTCATAATTTCCTCTCCTGCATACCTTGAACATTGGCCTCCGCTGCTTGTCGCCACAATGCTATGACGGAGCCCATGATTGGAACAAAATTTGAAAACACACCGCAAGGGGAACTTTTCTCCACAAAAAATACCACGAAGGAAACTTTGCTGTCTTTGCTGGGGGATCAGCATCGTAGTTGTGAATGAAAGAAATATGTGTTGTTCATCTACCATCAAAATACCTATCACTCTGTTGCTGATAAATGAGCCCAAACACTAGCTGTATGTTGCAGGCGATGTTGCGACTTTTTCACACACTTTACTAAAACAACTCAATCACTGTATATATATATATGTATATATATATATACATATTCTATATATATATATATTATAGAATAAAAATACTATAGTTAAATACACATACCAATACAAACAACATCAACGACAAACTGCCAGATCTTTTTGTCCACATGTCATCAAGCTGTTCCCCCCAAATCAGCAAAACTTGGCAAAGCTATCAAAACAATATACTGTAGGACAGTTCCTCCCAAAAAAACTGTTCAAGATGTGCAGTCCATTCAAATGATCTGAACAAATCTAAAACATGATGAACTGCTGGAAGCGGCACACTTTTCCGGTGCCACAAGTTCCGTCGCTGTACAACAAGTGGGCATTTTCCCCGGATCTGGCTACAAGCTATTGGGGTATCGGGTATGGCTCAATTTTATTGCCCAGAATGGATGATGGGAAAACATTGGATATGGGCATCTTCAAATGAAGCATGTCCAAATCATTCCAAATCGATGGGTATTTGTATGCAATGCTTCTATGCTTCATAAGAATGTCGATCAACTTTGAGCCATCTCCTGATCAAGTCAATGATTTGCCTGCAATGATGCAATGTCCCCAAAGAAAAGGTGATGGAGGTCGAATCTCAGTAACACCAATGTGGAAAACACAAATCAATTCAAATAAATCTGAAATACAGTTATATGTTATAATAGCTCTAATTTGCGAAAACATACTAAAGGCTGGAACTTTTCACCTGATACATGAATCTTTTTTGGCTGACATCAGATCATAAACTGACCAAATCCGCAGGGTTATGCAGCTCCCAACAAGGATTCTCGATTCGGTTGGAATCGCTCAAAGCATTGACCTCAGCTCCAGCAAACTCGCCATCGCGGGTTCATCTCCATTCTCTGGTGTTTAGAAAGTCCGGTATAAATTGGTCCTGATGTTTCCGATTTTGATTCCATATGAAGCACTTTAAAAGGCTGAGGTAATGTGAGATTGATGAAAAAAAACCACTCGCCTAAGTGCTATGCTTGATAGTCGCTTACAAAAGTCATCGAGGAGACCAGTGGTTGGAACCATTCGTGTGAGGTCGACCTTTAGTCACCACATCTGTCAAGATTGCCGGGGCACAGCATCGCCACCTGCGTCGCGGCGCTGCAGTCTCTGCAACGACTGGTCGGGTTGGAAGTGGTAGCCTTTCAAATGGCTCCTGTGCAAGAATCTGTGGAAACCAAAGCGATTTTTTGAGAAGCCAACAGAAAAGGAATATGGAAAGCAAAAAACATGCAAACAACCATGAACAAATCAAAGGTGCATCTTACACATTGATTGAATGAGTCTGTCCTTCAGGATGTTGGCGTTGCCTCTGCGCAGATTTTGTGTCGATGAGGGGAACACAACGTGTCTGGAGGATTCACCTTCCACGCCTTCGCTGACTGGCACTGTGCTGGTTGCTGGCTCAATGGCCTGTCCCAGTAACATGTGAAACAGGAATCCCTTTGGGATACTGACCTTGATGCCATCGACTCAGGCTGCAACACAGCAGAAGGAAGCGAAGTTTGTACGTATTGGTTACACTAAGAATCTCCCTGGGCATGCCAACCAAATTCGATCAACTTGGCATCAAATGAAGCGAACCATGCCTCTATTCGGATGCCAGCTTCCTCATATGCTGTCCTCAATCTGGTGTGATATTTTTGGCAATGATTCCAGCTGTGTATCCACTGAACTCACCTTTGACCCCTGAAACCTGCCTCCTTGATGTTGATGACAGCCCAGCTTCCTCATATGCTGTCCTCAATCTGGTGTGATATTTTTGGCAATGATTCCAGCTGTGTATCCTCTGAACTCACCTTTGACCGCCGAAACCTGCCTCCTTGATGTTGATGACAGCTCCATGCAAAGATCGACATCCGGTGAAGTGAAATCTCCTCAAGAGCCGGCTTCCGAGTACTCCATAAAATGGTTGCCTCAGACTCAGACTAGACTTATAGTGCAACGACTTTTCCTGACCCCTACAGACTTGAAACACCTACTTGGTAACTCTCCCGGTCGCCTTGTAGAGCAGAGTCTTGACTTCTAGCGCGGGACATGGACGGCAAAGAAAGCGACGCACCTGTTGGAGAAGTTTACCACAAAAAAACATCTCCGAACACTGAATCTTGTAAGCCTCTTCAACGGAAATGGTTTTTATATATCTCTAGTGATCAGTAATCGTGCATCTTCTTGAATTCTTGTATCATCATTTGAGTCGCTGTGACCACAAGACCTATCACAAGCAGGCCACCTTGAGATCTGCAGGAATCAGCACTGTGTGCCCGTGCGCTTGGTAGCTCTGGACCGTCCTGGCTCTGGGTTAAATAAAATTGGATCACACAAACATCCCGAAACATCACGTGGTATAAATATATATATATATATGAATAAATGAATAATATATCATATAATATATGTAGTATATCTATATATACAAATATGCGGACATTTGAGTACTGAAAATAAAACAAATCGCAGAAGAAAACGCGGTCATCAAATGATGTAAGAACCACACACGCGAACATATTACACACATATACCTAAACAACAAAATTATCATATTAGTATCAAAATAAAATTAGTTGGTCTGTCTCAGTTGTGGGGTATGTATGCCTCGGCAAATGTCCGTTGGCCGTTGCCTACTTTATGGCTGCACTGCAGACGGGTTGCGAACATAACAGTGCCAGTCAAATCAGAACAAGTAGATCCAAGCAGTCACCCTTCCACCGCATCCAGTAATGACCAGAATTCACCACTGGGATATCAAATGCATATGTTTACAACAAAAATCCTAACATGCTGTCGTCTTTCAGTGAAATCAGTGCGTCAGTTTTTGACAGCTTACTGACCAATTACAATTGTCTAATCCCGAGATCCTCCCTTCTCTCCTCGTTTGCCACTTGGCTGGGTAGTCCACCATTAGCGCTTCCTGTCGTCAATGAATATCACAGGCTTTCCATCTACGGATCTAGGGCGTAAAACTGCGAACAACACCTATATCTCAATCCATCCCGTGGTCTAGATATATATATATACATATATATATATATATACACACTCTCTCTCTATATGTATATTGTGGCTATGTCAAAGCACATTCCCAAATCTCATATACAACACTTCAAATTTCATGTGAAATTCTGCATCCTTAAACATGAAATCATTCCTTTCCTTTCTTCCAAGTCGCTCCTGAACTACGAGCACTCCGTCCAGGCCGCTCGGATGGATCCTGTTTACGGATCCCATGAATTTCTTGGGACAGGGGGCATCCCCTGCAATTTGATGACACCCATTTTTTGCGTAGTGTAGCTGATTTGATCCAAAGAAACTGCAATCCTGGGAAACCTAGACAAGCAGCAATAGCGTTACAAATTCGTATGGTTGCCAAACGTGATACCGTGATACCGTGACACCCCTGCTCACACGTCCCTCAATGCCTCTGTTCCACGCGTCTCGTAGCGTTTCACCAAGTTTTGGACCCGGCCGGAGCCGTTTAGGCGACCTTTGGGTGCATGGTTTTTGCCATGCAGCAGTGAAATGCTAAATGGTTTTACCAAACTTTTACTCAAGTTTCACGTAGTTTCACTGGGACGTCAAACGAAAAGTTTGCATGCCGTTCTCCGCATTGGCCACTGCATTAGCAAAGCCTGCCACATTTCTTGGCTTTTTTTCTCAGGTCGATTTTGCCACATGCAGTGTCTTTCTAGTTTCTTTCAATCCCTTTCACCCACCTCCCAAAGATTTTTTCTCACCAATGTTGATATGCTAAAAGGATCCAAAAGGATCATGCTCCACAGGACAGTTCCGCATTTGAAAGACCTCCCTTCAAACCGCGTTGGGCGCAAGCAGCTTTTAGGCCTGCAATCTTCAACTTCGGTGTTGGACGACGGGGCTGTGAGTCAAACTCAGCCATTGCACGAGTTTTGAGTGCCCCTCGCCACTGGGGGAGATTACTTGAAGTTGATTGATGCCCTGCGTTCACTGCATTGTTAAATGTATAGAAATATATGACATAATCAATCATTAATCATATCATATTTTATGATCATAAAGGCACAAATTTTCAATATGTTGGGAGAAAGATTTACCTGAGAGGCTTCTGGTGAGTAAACTTGAACCCTGTAGATCCACAAATCAGCTTGGCAAGCTGAGCCACAAGAAAACTACAGTCAGGCATGTGAGTGTCATGTATCAGCAACTTGTACGCAACCAAAGTCAGGCTGGTTCCAAGTACTTCGAAACTGGGCAGCCATTAGGACTTGCTTCGCGCAATTTTTCAACTGAAGCAAACCCCTTGAAGGACTTTCGACAATCGAACTCGAAGATTACTCTTGCATTGCGCTGAGTAAACTGCATGCCTTGGCGGAGCAATTCTGAAGCCCAGCATTGCCCAGCCCAAAATTCCTCTGTACACTCAGGCTGCTCCTTTCTCACCCGGCTTGGAAAGCCATGGGTGATGCGTCGCTGCCTTTCAAAAAAGATGCCTTTGCCCTGACTTCCTGTAAGGGCAAGCAAAAGCCGTTCTGACTCAAGTTCAAATTCGATGCAACAAAGACGGCACAAGTCTTGATTGTTGATCATGTTGATCTTTCTTTGGTGCCTGGGCCAAAAAATCGAATGGGACACCCAGCAGTTTCACTTTAATGTCCAGCACTATGCATGCCCTTCAAGAGCAACTCGGTGCAAATCTTGTACGTGTGTATCTCAAGTATTTATGTAAAATAAATGACGCAGGCAAGATTCATGCAACAAAATTCGCAAAACAGTGAAACTCCAGGGCTGTCAAGGACAAGGATGGCGTAACAAAGGGACAATTCTCATAATTGTTCTCCAACTTGGAGACCGCAAGTGAAGGTGTTGCAGCCATACCATGCATTCTTCTTAGTAGGGATACCTCATCCCCTGTAGTTTCAACTGCAAGCTGTGAACATTGCATTGGATCAGTTTAAAACTCTGCTTGTGGTAACTTTCCGATGTACAGTACCGTGCCTTAAATGGATCTGTGGCGTCTGGTATCCACTGGACTCATCCTCAGCAGTTCATTTCATTTTGAGAAAGAATGGGAGTAAATGGTTAAAACCCCGGAGCAGCAATAGCAAGGCATTTCGAGGTCACCACATGTCCTCCCCACTCCTTCGTCTTCGTGGTGCAAAGGCCTTGCACGAATACGGACTCTCATTTCCCAACTAAATGAAAACCAAACTCTGTTGGAATTAACGAGAAGCAGCCCCGCCAAAATCTAGCAAAACCCCTCCAAAAGGAATCTGCGTAGTTTCCCTAAAGTTTCACATGGGAAACAACACTTTGAGGCTCCGGACACGAAGGCGCCTGCAATTGCAGCAGCCATGGTATGCCTCAGATCATTCAAATCCGTTCGCAAATCCGCACGGGCCGTATGTTTGAACACTCTCATTGCACTGCTGGCCAACTTGGAGATCAATGCTCTGATCTTGATCTTCTCAATACATGCATCGCCCCAAGGAAACTCAATGCTGCGTGAAGCCCAGCAACCCGAAGCATCAAGAGTGCGTGTATGAACTTCAAGACCACCTGGGTGTGTGAGGTGGTCATTCAACCTGGAAAAATCCAGGAAACAAGTATGGACAAAACATGACAAGAATAAACATCTCAAAAGTAAATCATAGTAAAATGTCAACTTCAACAATTCCATCATCTCCACAGGTCCGGCACTTTCACGACTTTGTGCGATTTTGGAAGTGCCAGCTGGGTCTCCGAACAAGAGCACCCAAAATAAAGAGCAAATCGCCTACCTTGGCCACGTTGCTTGAAGTATGTTGGCCGTTACTTCCTACATCTTTCTATACAGTAAAACTACAACGGATCACCATGAAGTTCCAATTCCCTGAAGAGGTCTTTTGGAAAGGCACTTCTGGTCTTTTCAAAGCGCATCTCGGGCATCTGAGCGCATTTGGTTTATATCTGGTTGCAAACACCTTCCAACCACCTACACTGCCGTGAATAGCCAAGGTACATAAGTAAAGTCTCCAGCCAAAACGGGAAACATCTGCCCTGCTAAAGCTGCAACCACATCTAAGCCTGGCATCGCCAATTCAACAACCCTTCAACCCTCAGTGGAGTCAAGAAATGGCATCCAATCCAAGATGTTTCGGCGCACCTGCTTCACCCCAACATGGCATGACGGCCTCAATTGACAATTGATGGGGGAAACTTGGAGGTTGAGAGTTTGTTGATTTGATATGCAAGCAAAGTATGCTTGTATGCTCCCAAATCCTCTTTATATCAATGCATTTCGATACATTTTGACACTGGGGAGCACAGGCGCTAACCACCGGAGGGTAGAGATACATGCTCACACAAATAGCCATCATTGCAACAAAGCTAAGGGTAGAGTCAGATTTGGAAGAAATCACATGCTCCTCCTTTTAATGAGTCTCTCACTCTCTCTTTAGTTGCTGTGTGAACCAACTGCCTTTGGCCTAAGCCTAAGCAAGCCCTCGAGTTCTGTACAAGAATGGAAGGGGAGGGGGGGGTAAGTAGATTTCAATGCAGTGTACGATAGTGATCATAAATGTATATTATGAAGAAATACAACACATATGTCCAGAGATCTCGAGATATCATTTCACCATTTGACAGTTAACCACTGGAATACGACCTCCCTGTCCAATACCATTGCTTTTCATTTGGAAAGTCGAACTCTTTCCCTGGGAAAAACCTAAGCATCGCACCCGAACGGCCGCTGGAAGACTCGGATCTGAGCATTCCGCAAAGCCTGAACATCATTCTTTGTGGGATTCCCCTTTTATCAAGCATTCTTGGAACATCTCAGACCCGATGTAAGTCAACACGTGTACATACCCCCTCCAAACAAAAACACAGAAACTGCATAGGGACCCTCCCTTTTCCTGCTCAGAAATTGATCTCACATCATTATAATTCGAGAACATGAATCTAAGGACCTAGGGAACTCATGGTATAAATTGATTTCTTCAGGTACTGTAGTGGCTATTACAATATCATTCACTGCAAATAAAGCCTGGGATCTCTCCATCTTTCAGCGCCTTCGAAGACCAAACCGTCAAACTCCAATTTAATGCCGCTGCGAAAGGTGTACTTTGATGGCACCACCTCAGATCAATTCCTTGTCATTTAACAGAAATTTACTGATTCAAGCAGGGGTTGATTAACAAAAGAGTGTTGAAAAAAGTTCAAGGTTTGTGTATTTAGGAATCTACAGAATGCAAGAATGAGAATCACATTACATATCAATACATGTTAACACACAATAAAATGCACATAGAACTGAAACATGTCTAAAAAAGTTCTCTCTTTCCACCGCTACATTTTCCATCTCAAACTTCAGGAAAGTGATGAATGTGAATGAGATCTTCAAGGTTCATCTCTTCACTAAGGACACGTACCTTGAAAAGCCATCGCATGATCCATGGCACCTTTCTGGCTTTGATGACAGCTTTGGCCGGAGATTTCTTGGAATCTGATGTTACTCCGAGGTTCTCAGCTACTCAGGTGATGGTTTTCAATGCATTTGAGACACAAAAAATCCTGGATATATATATATATATTTCCTTGTCATTTATTCTGCCAGTTTCAAAAGCGTCTGACATCACCGTACAACAAGCACTGTGGCAAACTGATTGGATAAAACATGATAAAACCAACTCAACAACTCACATGCGTTTCAAAAGTCCTTGCATAGCAGCACAACAAATCAAAGAGTGGCTCTAGAGGTGGTGTAGCATCGTAACAAATGCCACAGGGTAACAAATATGTTTGCATCGATACGCTAGCCCCATGCGAACAAACAACGTCAGAATCATGTGTACAAAAAATCAATTTACCTTTCAATTTAGGTCATTGCAGCTGCAAAGGGGCCTTATCAGCATGAGCCAGCAAGGTTCCATTAAAGATCATGTTCAGAATCCTGGCAATGGCAATGGCTGGTGGAAACTATAGATCTGGTAAAACATGCGCTGGCAGCACGTCTGCATGAGGAAGAGCATGATGCCCATGGCGCTGCCACCGCGCAAAGTGCCTTAGTTCATCTTAGTTCAAGTATATACTGAGTAGTGAGTCATAGTGAGTCACTGGAGGCCAATGAAAATTCTGAGTTTTTTTAAGAGCTATGTCCAGCAAATCGAGCAAATCTCATGTGAGTAACTTGTTCATCGGGACTTGATAAATACTTCACAGTATGTAAAGTGCAGCATGCACAACCAAGTTCTTCAGGATTCATTACGCTACCGTTTTGGTAACAAATCCTTATTTGACTCAACCGACAGCCGATCTGTGCCACTTAAAAGAAAGGACTTGTAACAGTTTCTACTTCTGTGGGTCACACCGAACGGCATCTTGGCTCAGCTTGGCACCACAAAGTTGTGCAAAGGTGTCGTTGAAACCGATGTAGGCAGCCTCAGCTTAACTAAAGCAGTGCGCCATTTTTTGGATGTTTACCAGATCATAGTGCCTTTAAACTTTAAACACATGGAATAAACAAGTATTATCCATGTATTGTCTATGTATTATCAATGAATTATCAATGTTACTGTATCCCCCACTCTCATTGTGATCCTAACTTCAGGATCACCCAGAGTAGCTCCACTTTATGAGCTCCCGAGCTAATAGGAGCCACATATCTGGTAGCGAAGACACTGGAGCCTCCTTGCACAACGGTGAAGAAACAGGTTTGCAACCTTGTAGATCATCACAAGTCTCCCAACGATAACATGGACTTGTCAAAAATCATAATTTTGGCGAGTAAGCCTCCTGAACATTTCCTTGTTCCATTCAATCCTCATCCCTTGCAGGAAAACCGTCCACCCACCACACACACCCGCAGCCAAGTCCAGAATGAGAACGGATGGAATGATTGCAGCCACCGCCAGAAGAAACCAAATTGGAATGTTGACCTTGAGTGCCAAAGTAGCTTGGAAAAAACGCGGGCAAGAACGCTCCACTCACCAAGGGCTTGGCGTTACGCGCAATAAGAATTAAATTGTGTTTTTTTTGGAAATGGGCACGTATTGGCTTCCTGGCAACGTACATTTACTTCGGCAGCGAAAAATGTCCTGAAGACTCCGTCTCGAATGTCTATCGCATCATATCGCATCCTTCCGCGTTGCTGAGGCGCAAAACCAAAAGGTCGGCCATCAAGTGAGCTAATGGATGGTAGAGCCCATTCTTCACCTGTCCGCAACGATCGCAACAATGAATCACTTTTCACAAGCCGCCAGAGAGAATGGATTCGGTGTTTGGATTAAATGGCACTTTGCCGCTTACATTCAAGTGGAACAGTCCCTTGTCTCTTTAGAAGGGGTGCACCATGGGCAACCGCTACCAACGGGTGCTAGACTTCTTGAGAAGAGACTAGTGTATCCCCCTTGAAAACACATGAGATACCTACGTACAGCACCATGTATCAATGGAAACACGACCAGGAGGTGTTGCAAGATTCCCTGTCCGTTTTCACCCACAGGGTGTCTGATGGTCTCCAAATCTTGTGATGCCTTTTTTGACACCTTTGCGCAACGGGGTTGGACGGGTCGGAGGATCACCAGCCCGGGAGACATTTCAGCCGTCAGGGCGCACCGCTCGCCGCCAAGTCCAGAGTGGAGTGGCGGCTCGGCAATGACATTCGAAGATTCTATCTGTCTTGGTATCATTGGAAAGTGAATTCTACAATCCTTTGATATACAATATACTATATAGATACATAATATCTAAATATATCTGTATATTTATACAGTGCTAAAATATACGCATCCGTCAAATTGTGCAAATTGATGTTCTTGACAAATTTTCGCATCGCGGTGCATTCACGTGCATCCACCGAATTCGAAGTACAAATGCAATCCTGAGAGGCTTTGGGGAAAGTGGGTGTGATTCCTGGATTCTCCCAACGTGTAACGAGGATTGTTTTGGGGCCAACTCCAAAGGCCTGGGATTTGGTTCCTTCCAGGACTGCAGTGAGACAGGTGACAACTTTCGCTCTCATAGCTGACTTTGTTGGCTCTTCTCTTAGGTGCCCTGATCTGCGTTGGGGTCCTGCAACGACATGACAATCTCACAAGTCTCAGACCGTACATATCACAGGTGTTCACGGGTTTGGGCACCGGGGAATCTAAGACCTCACATTGATCTGGATAACCACAAAAAGCTTGATGCATCTACCTTTCTAAATCTGTCTTGCTTGAAGGCACCTGCGCTATATGAATGTACATCGGCACAAAAGTAGATGGCGCAAGTCCCACAAGGTAGCCAATACATGAGAGTTGCCTCAAATGCATGTCTAGCAGGTGGAAACAATGCATACACATATAGAAATAAATAAATATATATATATATAGGTATATATACAAAACTATCATATCTATATATACCATATTAGAAGTTCTGTTCCTGTCACTTTTCTAATCATTGCCTTTCGCCACTTTGCCACAAAGCACTCCTGGATCACGATGAGGATATATTCTCGGTCCGGCGCAACCATGATCTCCTTGGAAAAAAGTTTGTCATTGACACAGCTCAAAGCTCCCACCATGGATTTACATGATCTCACTGAAGCTTTCGAAGCTATGAATCTTGGGCTATGTATTTGGAACTTCAAAACAACTGTTCATCACACCGAAGGCATTTAAAATCCCTACGGTACCCATTTTGCCATGGCACATGCTTCTTGGAGCGGATACGTAAAAAGGTAAGGTCGTTCATAGGATCAAGATCACGCACCACGCTCCTTGCCTGGTCGGGTTGACATGACATGCCGCACCCAGCATCAACATAGCAATATGATTCTGAAAAAAAAACACATTTTCTGCAACATGAATATGATGAATATGAATGTCCAGCAGAATGTGACTGTTTGACTTTGGATTGAACTCGGTAATCCTTTTCTTTTTGACTTTGGACCAACTTCCTTTCGCCGATTGGCAAGTCGCCAAGACAACAGTGAGATGAACATCTGGTGCAATCCCATGCAATCTGTTATGGGTACTTAGATCCTTGGATGTCAATCATTCCAAATGCTGAATCCATGGCAAATCCCTAGCAAAGTGTGAAGCTTAGGTCAACATCATCCAGAGATCAACCAGTAACTTTTTCATATGTCGCCTTTGCAGCCAACTGCGATACTAACTCCGCATATTGCTCTGTCTGCTTCTTGTCCAAAGTCGTACGGATCGGTGCCTTGGGAAAATCAATGACCCAAGTTTCACAAGAAGCCTGAGGGTTGAGCATGGTTAAGCTACAGGCCCCATCACTATTCACGATCACGATGCCCACCACCTCACGGATTGTCAATGCATCTCTGAAAAAGAGATGACAAAGGTTGGGCTGAGTTTTGTCTTGATCAATGTAAGTGCATGTTCCGGGCTTTTCCTGCTTTCAATCCAAGTGAGAGGCACTATTCCCATCAAACACATTGAAGATATTCAAGAACACCCTCTGAAGCAGTCGCTTGATTGATGCTTTCGTCCGAGGCCAATACACCCCTATGGGTTTTGATCCGATTCAGCGTCTCCTGCAGGGTGAATCAGCAAAGATAGCTTGCACCAAACAAATTGAATGGGTCGGTGGCTAGGAAGAAAATGCCTTCTACAAAACTGGCTGCTGCAAGCATCTTTTTCACGCATTTAGCTAAGACTTGCTCACGTCACTGTCCGTCAGGAGATAAGCAAAACAATGTGAAACGACTTAAGCACAGTGCTGACTGGCCGTGGGCAGCTGCTTAGTCAAAAGCAGGCAAACAAACGCTGGCTGGGACGGCCCCACTGCAAGTACAAATATCGGCTCAATTTGAAATGAAGTAGCGGCTAGCCAGCATGGCATAAAACGTGGCTGGCAGGTGCGTTGCCAGATTTTGGGTTGCAAGTTGTAACTTGTTTTGGCTTGAGCTTAGCTGCTTAAGGTTGTTTCTCTCTTGCACCCACCTAACCATCACGCCCTTTCTCGGATCGCACTGTACAAGGCTTCTTCCAACTGTTGCTTCACGATCTGTGCATTTGTCAGATCCTTGAGCTCTACCTGCCCCGCGTCACGGAAGATTTGACCAAGTCTCTTTAGGGCAATGGCTCTTCTGTAGCGGATCTGCCATGGCACACTGATATCTTTCAGTGCCCGATCGCAAACCTTGTAAAGGGTAGCCTCAATATCCATTTGAGAAATATCCCAAATGGTTTGCAAAAACACTGGCAATGAACCTTCCAAGCTGCTTAAAGCTTGCCTGGCAGCTGCATCTCTCTTTGCCTGATCTTCATCCGACATGCCGCTGCCCGCTGCATCCGTCATCTCCTTTACCGCAAAGCCACTCTTTGCCACAGAGGACATTGCTTTAAATTTCACCTCTGTGGAGTGCATACCATCCTGGAAGGCTCAAGTTAAAACGTTTGGGAAGTCTGATATGTGGGGTAGCCTTCTCATAGCTAAGAACCCAACACTGTGGTAACCTTGATCCAATAAAATCAATAATGAAACTATTCTTCTGTTGAATGCTGCCCAAACTATTGCCAATGAATTCTGACACGTTTGACCCCGCACTTCTTTCTTTCGACTTTTTGCATCCTTCCAACTCTGAAGCTGTCCATCCACCGTGAAATTGCCCCAGCAACTTGCTATGAACTGGTCCGCTGAGCACTCATAGACCCAGCCAATGGTGCGCAATAAACGTCCTCCAAAGGAGACTTGAGCCAACTCGGTCGTCTCCTGCAAGACACCTATCGCCAGGTGTAAGTTGACAGCAAAAAAAGCATGAAAAAGCCAACTTTGAACACAATGGTATGACAAATATGAACTTGAATACATGTCACAATGTCAAGGTCAACACTTCCGGACTATTTTCCGACTATGCCATGCCCTGCCTGTGGTCCATCCTTCTTGGTTGCGACCCATGACCCATCTGTCCAATCTGGAGACCAGTTGTACAGCACAAGTCACTTCTCTTCTGAATTGCCTTGGTTGTTACATTTTTTGAACCCTTCAACACAGGTTGTCACGCCTGCAAAACCCCTTGCTACCTGGTGCCGTGCAAATGGCGAGTTGAGAACATCTCCAAACCTGTTTGCCCTGTCCAAGATACTGTCTCTGAATCTGCTGGCTTTTCTTTTCAGAGCCCCATTTCATTTCACGCTCAATGGAACTGCCAAGCACATCTCGCCCGGGCACCCCGTCCTGTCCTGTAAAAAGTCACAGAGGAACCCTTGATCAGCCTTGATACCCTTTCGAGCATCTATAATCTAGAATCCATCTCGCCAACCCTTTGATCAAATCTATGTGCTGAAAAAAAACAAAACACAAAACAGCAACCTGCCGGTTCTCGGTCCCTGTTGACTTTGTCGCTCAAAATCTTGCTGGATGCCCTTCGCAAAGTGATCTGTCTGCATTGCCAAGTAGAGTTTGCCTATGTACTTCTCAAACTGCTCGGCTCCGAACAGCACACCGAAAAACAGCCTCGGCAGCCGAGGTGGTATCAATTTACTCAATTTGATGCCCACCCCTTTCAAAATTCAAAAAAAAAAGGTGTTTCCATTTCTTTGGCTGTAAAGTGACTTTATTGAGGGGAATCATAAGGAATTTTGGGGGGAATTTCCCATCTCCGAAACCATTTTTTTTTGGTGCTCAAAAACTTGAAAAACATCACAAAACAGCGTCCAAAATCCGAAATGCGAAGGAACCCTGCATCAATGTTGGGTACGGCCTGGTCGCTAATGGCATCAACCTCAGGATCGGACATAGTTGGGCATGGCGGGGGGTCGTTTCAACGAACACAGCACCTCCTCAAAATGGGAACCTATGGTACAAAGATGCTATGTAAAATATCTAATGATTATACATGTGTACTTCCCCAGCAACAAACAGCATCTTTACTTGTAAATACAGCACATATGACACTTCATCAGTTCATCTTTCACTTGCGATTGGTGCCTCCTCCTTTTGTGGACGGTACCTTTGAAGATCCCTATCATTCAGGCCAGGCTTCCTGCATAAAACAGTTCCATACATTTTCCATTCTCTATGGAGCATTTTCGAGAATCCCTTCATCCAAAAATAATCATGAATCTTTTCCTGTCCTACCGGGCTGAATTCTATTTCTATTCTATTCCTTCCTACTGTGTTCTATTTCTGTTCGGAACGTCCAAAAATCAAAAATGAGTGGCACAAAGATGCTGTCGAGCCACTCCATTCGTATCATACTTTTCCCTCAACTTGGGATCACTCAGGACTTGATATGCTTGAGCCAACTTTTGAAACTTTCTGCTGGCCTCAGGATCATTTTGATTCTTGTCTGGATGCAGCTTCAATGCCACCTTATAGTAATTCTTCTTGATCTCAGAGGGAGTGGCATTAGGTTTCACCTCCAAAATATCGTAGAAACTGGTATCTGCCACCTTTCGAGCAGGTCGGGCATCATCTCCCAGTTCATCATCGGAGGATTCATTTTCCATCGCCTCAGCCTTTGCCCAATCCTCTCGAAGGTTACCTTAACACTTCAGTCTGCAACAACAAATAGGTGCGCCCATAAAAGTAATGCCTCCGAAATTCACTGAATTTCAACTAAAATGAACCATTTCAAACATTTCCGAACAATTTTTCAGGGTTTGCTTGGTGGAGAAAATCGAAAAAGTAACCTTCTCCAAGATGTTTGTTCTTGACTAGAAAGTAGGAGGGTTTGTGTTTGAACTACCCTGTTTGAAAGAGATGGGTCTAGTCCCCGTCATCTTTCTTCCCTTTTTGGAGCTTGACATTTGTATACATACTGAGTGAAAACCACCGCCAAAAGGAAACATAATTAAAATAATTAAACATCTACAGTATTTGCAGTTTTTGGATGAACATGAAGGAGCTGAGGCCCAACATGTACCCACAAACGCCAGAACCGCAACTGCAACAAGCACAACTTGTTCTTGACAAATGGCAGAAGTCATCCACCCACAATCCGAGATCTGGGTCCCAGCGTTTTCGTGATGTGGCAGCCATTTGAAGAGCTTCAGGAGTGTTGTAGATACCTGCGACTTTCGATATGGATCAAAGCCTTCACAAATTGAAACTAGAAATATTTGGATTCCGAATTCCACAAGGTATCCAAACCGATGAACTTTTGGTTGGTGAAAGCAATTCTGACTGCCAAGCCTGACTTTATCTTTTACTGGAAAGTCAAAATAAAGACAGTTTGGCACCACATATTTGATAAAGAAAAGATTGTTGCATGCTTGCGACTGTATTTTGGGGATATGCTTGGGGTTCAATATGGTTCAGACCACCTTTGGGATACTTGTTGCTTTTGCTCATTCCATCATTGTTCCATCAGCCCGCCTCTGGCTACTTGAGTGGCACCAGCTACAGCTCCTCCGAGGGTCAATCCAACGGCGCCACAAACGCCAGTAGCCAAACCTTTGAAGAAACCTGTGACGCCATCCTCCTTTGCGGCAATCACTGGAGCAGCAATGAGTGCTGCAGTACCAGCCACTACACCCGCACCAGCCACTTTTAGGCCACTGCTGACCTCGCAGGGTGCGGTGAAGGAGTGTATTTTTTCAGGTCAGGTCTGAAGTCATTACTCTTTCAATATGAACCATGTCCTGGGCTACAATTACAAGCAATAAGAACTAAGAACATGTACATGTATATTTGAATATTGCAAATAATTACATTGAAATGCATAAATCATACTTTGCTGTACATACCCTTTCGAAATGCCACCACCTGTTCCATCACACATATACGTATAGCACTTTATACGGATATACATGTACAGCATACAGCACGATATTATGCTATTTCACATGTTCATACTCTGCTTATATACCTCTATACATTGACTTGAAACCAATGGGTCAGGCTCAGTAGGTAACATTGCAAACAGACTCTGGCCGATTAGCAACCTCCTGCCAGTCCGTGTAAACACAAGTATATAAGCCAATCCAAGATACTCCATCCAGAACATCCCGAGGTCTTGTTGAGCTCAGCAATTTATCATATCCATTGCTGGCAGAGTCGTCATCTTCTTGGTCACCCTTCACCAACACGATGGCCGTCGACTCGGATGCCGCTGGCGCTGGCGGTGCCGCTGGCTGCTCTGGCTCCTCAGGAAAAAAGTGAGGTTGGCTGATGATGGTTGTGCCATGTTGAGATTGCTGGTGATTGCGTCTGGGGCCGCCATGCTACTATTTCAAGATTACAGGCAACACTCTGGCAACGAGATAGTTCAACATGACCGGGCAAAAACAAACGCAGAAAGTCTATGAAAGAAAGTGTCATGCATGGCTGCACATCTGTCCTGACGCCCTGAGCTTCCGGCGTTGCCTTGCGACGTTGGGGACGTTGCATTCTCGTCTTTGGGTGGATAAGCTGCTGGATTCATAGCAGCTAACTCTTCCAGAATGATCAATCGGATGTGAATTACTGAGCCATGCTCAAGTACATTCCAAGCACAGCCCTGGCCATTCGGAACCTGCAACACTTCAGCACGGCAGTGTGAGAGAACTGGAGTCCTCAAAAATGGTGACCGGACATGTCAAATGTGTCTTAAGGTGTGGAAAGGTTGTCTTTGCCCATTTTTGAGGCAATTCCCATGCAGGAAAATGAAAAAAAATGGTGGAACTCTTTTGGCTGTCTTAATCTCAACCACACCTGAACACCCTTAGGTGGAACAGCTGGTGCAGCCCACATCTCTTGTAGCAATTCTGCTGGAGGTGGTCCGGCCCAAGCATTGAAGGTGGCCGAGGATGTCAATGGGTTGGAAAACACCAAGCCTTTAAACATGGTAGAAAACTGATCATGTGATATGCGGTCCACAAAACTCGTAAGTTTGGATTTATCATGATTTATATAAATCAACGTGATAGGACTTGGGGGAAGAGGATGGAACAACAGAGGTAGTATGATGTAACTGATGTAGTATGACATTTTGATGGCTGAAGTCATACACAGAAACATGATACCCAATCAGGCCAACTGCAGCACTTAATGACTTAATCCAACACCTGACAGAAAACATGAAAAAAAATCAAGCTTTGTGAAAACGATCTACTTCTTCAACTTTGCTAGTTGATCTCCAAGATGCTGAAGTAAGTGTCCAAACTCTTCTCGCTCACAAACCACATCAAACCAGCAAGGCCGCGAAAAACTTCGTCACTTGCAAACTCCAAACGACTGACGGCCTGCTTGGCCAAACATCCCACTTTTGCACCACACCAGCTGCCACTGTCGAAAAAGTCACCGTCCAAGATCATGTTCTCCTCAGAATGCAGCACTAAAATGGGTTGCTCCTTGAAAGCAGGTTTGCTACAACTTTACATATCTTTTGAACATGTAATTGGATAGGATTATGCTAGGATTTGTCTGTACTTCTTCTCCCAAGTGTGGCTGAACCAAGTGCTACATATGGCATTGTAGTGCCAAGTGCCGAACCAAAACATATGCAATAAAATGATATAAAATGCAATAAACATGTCACCAACACCGACACCTGGCCAAGCTTCTTCTGTTCGATTATCCACCTCTAAGACCATCCGTCGTTCCACAAAGGTCATACGAGGTGCGGTGCCTCCCACGTTTTCATCTGTCAGGGTAGAACGACAATACCGAGCCTTGGCCAGGCGACGTTCCAACTCCTCCTTAGCGCATGGAGAAAGGATGGCAGGTGAAAATGACAGCAGAAACGAAGAGTGGGACACAATCTGCCTTGTGATGAATGCATTTGTATTACTTATTGCTTTATGCTTCTTGATATTGCCTTGCCGTGCCGTCATTTCGAAGGGAATTGCCAAGTTTCTGCGCAAATAGCAACTAAAAACAATTAACAACATTAAAAACACCGATAAACCATTTATTGAAACGATGACCGAAAGCCAAATGAATTGATAATTGATGACAATAGCATCATCCAAATCTACTTCCAAGCCCCCCTCATCCCACCCCAAAAAAAAGTGCATCCATAAACTCTGACAACTTTCTTCAAACATTTTCACCCGAGTTTCAGGTAGTTTGGTGCCTTCCGGTGGCAAGACCACCAGGCGCACGGTGACGTGTTCATCCGTCAGTTCCTGGGTTTCCCAGGCGCAACCCGCCTCCCGACGAAGGCCCGTGCCGGGACGTGCCAGGTCCGGCACGCGTGCCAGTAGATCCCTACCGTGGAGTGCAGCACCACAACGTGCCTTACAGGAGTTGATGGTGACAAGGTTGAAACCAAAAATATGGCTTATATATAGGTTCAGGATGCTGACTAACATAAAGCAAAATATGGTGTTCATGAAAGTTTGATGATTGAATAGACTATGGATGCACTTCAGTTGTGAGTCCTGACGTGATGAATAAATGTATATGCATCTGTCACGCATCAATTCGCCCAGTGACCGAGAAGCAGGGTGCTGTGGTGATAGGCACGGCAAATGCCATGGTCAGCAGTTGAGAATGATCAGTGTTACTGAAGACCACATAGCCCGAGAGGCCAGAAAACAAGGACTGACTTTCAAACTCCAACGCTGCGAAGTCAGTGAATCGTTGCGTCCTTATCTCCTTCCAGCCTCCAGATTCGAAATTCTCACCGGAAAAAAGGAAGGCACAGCGATCTTGCGATAAGTTTTCCACATTAATGGTCAAGCGACGGAGGAAACTCATCACAAACTCCTGACTTAAGCCACTAGCCACATTCGAATCGCCCCACTTTTTCTACACATTCATCTCGGCTTCGGGCCAAGATGTCTGCAACATTGCAAGATACCAAAACAAGGACAGTGCTCACGTTTTACCTCCAAGAGTACCCCATCAACTTAAGCCCAGAGAATATTGCTCCAGTGATTTAACCCATAGAATCAAGAGAAACTATTCTAATTCTGTTCTTTACATTTTTCAAAGCAATCATGTAATGACCCTGCAAGTGTTCTCAATGGAGCTAAACTCACCGCCTGCCTCGACTTCAGACATGGCTCAGAAAAACAGCGGCAGTCTGTTGCTGATCACTGAACAGCTGCAGCACTGGAGATGTGAGAACGTCGGGCCCTAGAATTCTATGTTGCTGCTTGACTGGCAAAGAATCGATTCACTGCATTAATAAGTGCTGTGCCAGGTGGTAAAGAAGCATCTTTGAAAAAGAGTGAGGCACTTGGAACACAGATTTCATTGTTTCGAAACAGATTGTGGTCCCATCTTCCCAACCATGCCCCATAGTTTTACCCTTTCCCCATGGTCACCCCCCCCCGGGCAGCCAAAGGTTTGGCCTCCTTTCGAAAACACGCATGCTCGCGAGCGAAGGTGGGCACTGCACCAATACAAAGGAAGGCTGGAAGCTGTTGCACCTTGAACCAGGAATGCAATCGAAGATCCTCAAACCAACTGGTCCTAAATTATTCAAATCACTCTTGCAGGGCACGACTCCATCCATCTATCCATCCACAATACAATGATTTTCTTTTCTTTTTGAACTCGAGATGCAATCTTCACCACTGTACACTGGTTGGAAATCTGACCAGGATTGCACAAACTCTTGCAACGATTTGGTGGATCCATGTTTGCCACCTTTCAAGAAGTTCGTTTCTGGCTCCATGGGCCATCAACTTTTCAGATCCATTTGCGAGGCACATCAATCCTTCACTCACCGAAGAGTGTCCAATCCAAGATGCGAAAGGATTTCAACAGCCGAGCGAAGATGACCTCCGAAGTGACCTCTGCGGGTAAAACGTCTGGTGGATCGCTCTGGTGTAACGCATGCGGATCATTCAAAGTGATGAGGATATCTGTGGTAACATCTGGCAGTCGAAGGACAGCACAATGGATCTGCACTGGCCCACTGTGATCCTCCCGGAACTTGGCTACTACCTGCTGCCCAACTCCAGTGAAGGCACGGCAGGTTGGAAGGTTGGACACCTCCTCTGGTTCTAAGGGACGGCTGTGCATGACCTTGCTCTCTGTAGCCTCGTTGAAAGCAGCCAAATCAGACAAAAAGAAATCAATGGCCTCAGCATCATTTACATCCTTCTGCTCCAGGATTTCGATGATGATACTCCTATCTGAGGTGGTGTCGACCCAGGCTTCTTGGTGGTCTGGCACCTCCCGAAACGTACTAGCATCAGTATAGGACCTTGGCAACTCCGCGCTCAAAGCCCCTCCATAAAGGGACACCTCCTGCGAACGGGGGACATCCATGGCTTCGTGATGTAAAAGCTGTTCTGAGCCCAAAATACAGAATCATACAAACATAACACTCAACATATACACCATGGATTTGGATGGCCAACATACGGTGGTACAGACTTGGTTCTTTTGGGTGCAGGCGCTGAAACGGCTCATTCTATATATTCCAACTTTCAAAGGCCTTTTGGTCCGAGTTCCTGACCCACATCATGGCCCACAGGTAGTTCAAAACGCTCTCCTGAACAAAAAAACCCTGGGGAAATACAGGAGAAATCACGGGATTACAACAAGTTGCACAGAATGAAAACCGTCCTATGCTTGCATTTGAGGTACTTTTGACATACTTTTCCCTGCTTGCACAGTAAGCACTGGGGCATGTCGGGCGATGTGGGAAGCAACTCCTGGTTTCGTTCTCGGGCCCCGATATATGCGATACAAACGAAGGTGACGAGCACCGCTGTCCTCAGTACAAACAAGGACGTTCCCACTTCATGATGATACTTGAAACAATCATCAAGTCGGAAAAATGGCCCCAAGGCGAAGCAAACCGAAACAAAGCTGGCTTGGAAATGCTTACCCTTTTCTCGCCATAATCATAGAAGTGGAAGAAATCACCCTAAATGAAACATTTGCCACTTCCATTATTATGGGAGATCCATTTTCCACTTCCATGATTATGGGAGGAAGGGTAGACTGAACCCATCGAAAGTTAATTTTCCACCTATGCCTATGATGATGAAAGGTGCCTTTCTGAAACCAACAGGTCCCACTGAGGCGATATCAAAACAGCTCGTCCAGCAAAGGCGATGGGACTCCTGTTGGTTTAGAAATGTTGTGGCGTTTCCCCCTGCACTAAAATTAGGTGCCAATTCAATTTGGCGAAACAAGGCTCGGATCCTTAGCAATGCCGCAATTGGGAAAAATTATGCATGTTGGTTTGGTCTATAGGTGGTTCATATAGGTTTACAATGTATCCAATCATCTTCTGCAACTGCACCCGTAGTCCAAACAACTGTCAATGCGCCTGAAGTTGCTCTTGACGAAGCGCGAGAAGAGCTTCCATACCTGCGTGATCAAAGTTGCAAGCTCCATGACAGTTTCTACTCTTCCTTCCTCTATCTTTGTCTCACTCTTTGACCGTTCTGGCTTCGCAGCATCTCAATATCTCCTCTCTCTCCATAGCAAAAACATGTTTAGACTTGATTCGATTTGTCGTTGTGCGATCCCCATCAAAGACTCACCAAAAGCCTTAGTAGTTCCCTGCCTGCATGAGAAAGCTGGCTCCAGCGTTACCGCGTGGTGCCTCTGTTCGCCTCGGCATCTGAGGCAAATCGCATCTGTTGCACAGCAAGATTCAAGCGCTTGCTAGGGCCACTGCGTGGGCAAGCATGGCTTCTCCTATGCAACACATTTCATCCCATCCAGTGCTGCAACCAAATGCTGCAAAAGAAGATCCATGCGTTTCTCATATGTATATATATACATAAGCTAAGTATAAGTATATATCAGTATGTACACAGTATATATTACATACACAAATGAGAAACAGTTACATACAATATATAGATACGTATTATGTTAATGTAGTAATTTGACCGCAGTTTGGATTTCTTGCTATGCTTACGAACCAAACCCACTGAATCCCGAAAGTGTCCTCGCGGATGGCTGTGTGCCATGCATCACAAATGGTTTCTACCTGCACGAAGCATCAAGGCACCTAAACAAACGTGAAACTGCTTGCTCCTTCTGCTTCGCACAATATTGCTGCCTGCAAATTGTCGAAGCTATCTGAAAACATACCAATGTTCATTGCAATTCCATAGGGAAATTGTATGCCATCTGACCTGTATGTGCAAAAGTCAAGCAATTTCCTTCCACCCGAGGAATTATCCAGGTGACAAAACCAGCTCGACAAAAACTGAGTCAGACCTGCCCATCTTCTGCAAAGTCCGCGTTTGTGATGTGGATCATAAACCTTCAGCTGCAGCATGGAGGAGCGGCATATCATTGAATCTCATTGCAACTTGTCACGCAACATCAATGAATTCAACAAAACAAATAGAACTGCGCAAAATACTTCGTGGCTTTCTAACACAAACTAACACAAATCTCCAACAAAAGGCAGTCATTTGCGGATATTTGCGGCACGTGATCCATGTGGTGCCTTGTCGATGCATTGTATGGATGTATGATATCAATGGATTTCAGCAGCTATGATTTGTGATTGTCTACATCCCACATTCGATGCTCAAGCCACTCTGCTGGATTGATTCCAGGTGGGCTGGGATACCTGTCAAATGGGCGAAGGTCCATGGATATCAATGTGAAAGCAACTGGATCCAGCTGAATCACACATGGTATTTGATTCACTGCTCATGCTTTACCAAACTGGGAAAACTTTTTCATGCGCAATACATTTGAAATCAATAAAAAATCAAACTTCAACATGTACATCATGAAAACCACCATGGCCCGACATGAACTTAGACCAACTTAGCTTACACAAATTTGCGCAATTTCTCCTCTGTGGCTTCTGAGTCCCAAACCCGATGCTGGCAAAATGTCGAAGTGCGTCATTGGCCCGACCTTCAGAGTTTTATTGCAAAAATCTGAAAGTCACCTCACTGATATCATCTGCATGTCATTTTTTGACCTCCTATCATAGTCAAACCTGAGGCCTTTCAGGTTTACATGGTAGTGTTGTTCAATCCCTTGATACACTTTGTATTCTGATCATTTATATACATGTTTGGCTTTGGAAAGGGCATGAACATTTTGCAACCCCAGCAAATGAGTGTCCAACCGAAATAGCAAATGCGGCCTTTGGCCAAAACGAGAAGCCGGTCAAACCTGCAAGGAAATACCAATCCAAATGCTCCAAAACTGGTGGAACCGAAAACAGTCTGAGCTCCATACAGTTGAAAAACATACGAGGATGGCTGATGGATTGTACCTTACTCGCTTTCATCAATGTCTTTGAACATCTTTGAACGATTTGATGTGAGGGATGCCAACCTGCTTAGATCCGAGGAGCAAATGGTTGCCACATTGTTGGTCAATGAAATGCCTGTGAGGAGCTCGATGATGGCCTTCCGGCAAGAAAAGGCGAACCAAATTTGACCGTTTGGAGGCAGCTAAGCTTCACTTTCGGCACAGTGGATGGGCGTTTGCATCCAAAGGCGGATGTGGATGAATGATATGGGCCAAAAGTCTCCAATTTGAGTAACGGTCCTATAGAGACGGAAAGAGAGATCTATAGAGATCTGAAACCAATTACATCCCTTGCTGGCCTCCGCCGCCTTTGAATCCAAGCCCGAGGTAGGTTCATCAAGAACCTCAATGACAAGGGCGTGTCAGGATGTCATCCAAATCTCTGGATGATTCTGGATGTCGTTCATTCCTCGCAAATCCTCTCGTTCTCAAATAGAAGCAAAAAAACACCAAATCTACGTTGCCCTGCCAACACGGAAGGTCTCTTCAACAACTCCACCGCCTTAGAGTCTCATAACAATCCGATGTTTTCCACTCCACTCTTTGATGGACATCAACCCGACGATGTGAGGAGTATGGCACCAAAAGCAAAAAGGGTCTAATCATACTGGCATCTTGTACCTCATTTCATTAGCTTCTTGGCTCCAATTCTAGTGAAACTTGTGATGTCCAAGAAGCAAACTTTCTACCACTCCAACAAATCTATACAATGTTTCTTCATGGTTCTTCGCTGAAAGTTGTTCAGATCTAAACAATCAACAATAGTTCCTTTACTTGAGGGAGATGATATCCCTTCTTAAAAAACAACTTTTCCACCAAAATATGTACATCAAAAGAAACAGCGACCACACAAACATAGCGAAACAAATCTGACAATTCTCTCGCTTTGTTCATCTCAGAATCGGACCAAACTCACTCGTCGTCGTTGTCCACCGGACCTTGATTTTGAGAAGGGATCCCCATTGGTTGACTCCTGGAAGTTGGAATGAAACACCATGAAAAAGATACGTAAGTTGTAAGGATCCATTGTGGCGGCTTCGCAAAACACCGTGTTTCGAATCCCTAGTGATATAGCAATTTTCGTTTGATCGAAGTTTAGATCCATCTTTGCTCATCTTTGTGTGATTTCAGATTCTGAAAATTCATAACTGGAAAGGTAGTACTTACAGACTTAGGAGGCGTAAGAAAATTGTGCTGAGGAAAGGACACCCCACGGATGAGCAATCCATCTCCAACCTCTGCCAAACAGTGACATGGTCACGCTGACGGTTGGCAGCAAAAACGAGCACAGCAATGGTGCTATTCGTCACCTTCCTATTTGCTATGAAGAGGGGGTTTCCACGCTGGCATCACCACACGAGTTGGAGCCTACCATTAGGAAATGTTGATGAACCATGATGAACCATGATGAACCATGTTTTCCCAAACCTTTTCCACTTCCAACTCAATCGACTCACACGTCTCTTGTGCACCTTGACGTGTTGACACGAATCAAGGCCCACTTGTTGCAAAAGATTATGGACCTTAAGTTTGGTGATGACACATGATGACACCCAAAAAAACAAGTATATTATGTAAAACATGTGTCAAGATTGTGTGAAGCTACTATTTTTAACTCAATTGATGGTTTGAACAATGTTTGAATTAGTGTTGCCCCTGGATCTCAATGAGTCAACAAAAATCAAAAGCCTTCACACCTTGAAGTGCCCCATGAAACTTCCTGTCTGAAGTGCCAGGCGTGGGCGTGTCGTGCACTCAAGGCCTCGCGACCTGCGAAACTCACATTTTCGGCAAATGCGGCAAATCCAACGACCCAAAAACTGTCCAAAAACTGCCTTGATAAAGGCTAGCTGCAAATAGAAGTGTTTCTTTCACCTGGGGTGGCAGGATCTGGTGAGTACAAGGAAATTGAAGTAACAAAAAACCACGGGCACCAAGTAGCCAATGTTTCAACATTGGCATGTTGACACTCCAAACATCAAAACTGAGGCATGGCAGAATCTCCCAAGCTGAGTAGCCAGCGGTTAGTGTAGGACAGCAAGCATCCGATTGCGCGACATAGGCGCAGCTCCTTCGAAATAGTGCTTGGTCCTCAGATCAAGATCTAATCCTGGAGTTTCTAGGCATCAAACCTTGCAAAACCAAACGCGACATTTTAAGCGACACTTTACACATATATGTAAGGATATGTAAGGATTATTCTTGGAACACCACCTAATTACAAAGAGTTTCAACGATGGCAATGTCTTCCAAGCTGAGGCCAATGGCCAAGTTGATTCCGTTGAGCAACACATGCCCGGAACGATATCCCTGTCGTGATTCCAGCGCCACCTGGTCTTCGAACATGGTTGTTTCAGTTGGATGGTGATGTCAAATCTTTACATAAGAAATGGTTGGAAATTACCAAACATCCATTAAAAGAAGGGGGAAATTCCTTCACTGCTCTTGATGGTTCAGAAATCCGGCAAACCAGTTGAGGTTGGTGGTATATCCCGTGTTTTACAGGGGTTGTTTTACATCCCAGGTGGTGCAAGGATTTCTTCCATCAACTGTATAATTGTTCACAGCAAGTTCTCAACTACTCTCTGGCAAACTAACATGGCGATGATCCCTGGGAAATCTCTGAAATGTAACGTCCTTCATTGGTTCATTTTCCAACCATGGCTATGTTTGTTTACCGGAATCTAAAACAAGAAGGCACATTCGTCCAAGATGGAACTTGCTGTCAGACCCAACTAAAAAGCGCACAACTTCAAATTGCACCTTGAGAGCCTGTGCGAGAAAGGTCTTTGTGTCTATGCGTCATGCAAAAAATGGACAATTTCAAGGTGCTCATTCTGAGCTGCTATGAATAGAGGCGTTCCTCCATCATTTGTTCGGCCTTGGTCTACCTTGGCACCCGACTGAACCAGAAATTGGACAACTTCAAGGTGCCCATTCTGAGCTGCTATGTAAAGAGGCGTTGCTCCATCAATTGTCCGGACTTGGTCCTTGCTGGCACCGTACTCAACCAGCAATCGGACAACTTCAAGGTGCCCATTCTGACCTGCTACGAAGAGAGGCGTCAGTCCATCGTCTGTCCGGCCTCGGTCTTTGTTGGCACCGGACTCCACCAGAAATCGGACAACTTCAAGGTGCCCCTGATGAGCAGCCATCAAAAGAGGCGTTGA
>DF240187.1:68821-155208 GCA_000507305.1 Breviolum minutum Mf 1.05b.01
TCGGACAACTTCAAGGTGCCCATTCTGAGCTGCTATGAAAAGAGGCGTTGCTCCAGTATCTGTCGTGCCTTGATCTTTGTTGGCACCGAACTCAACCAGAACTCGGACAACTTCAAGGTGCCCATTCTGAGCTGCTATGTAAAGAGGCGTTGCTCCAGTATCAGTCTTGCCTTGGTCTTTGTTGGCACCTGCTTCTATCAGTAAAGACACGCATTTGAGACTTCCATGGAAGGATGCCCCACACAAGGGCGTCACTGCATTTGCATCTTCAAAATTAGGATTCCGTGGCTGGTTCAAGTGCTGCCCAAGAAGCTTGTCATCATCTACCCAACATGCCGCCATGATGCCCTGATCCTGCTCCATGTCAGGAAACTGAAAGTCCAGGGTCACAAGCTGTACAACTTGAAGGGTCCAAGTCTGATTCTCGATCAAGATTTGACTATCATCCAGTGGGCAGTTGTCTTGAAGGAGCCGTAGTCGGAAGCGTGGGATGCCAATCTTCTGTGCCAAGCGCTGTTTTAAGGCCTTCACTGAACCTTCTGCAAAATCCACTTCTTCAAAAACCGCAATGGATACACCAGTCACTGCGGAAAGCACTTCTAGCATGGGACAACTGTAAAAAAAACCTAAGAAGTCAGAAAGAAATCTGAATATCACATATGATTTGTTGAAACACCTCTCGAACCAAAAGCGGTTGCCTGAGAATCATGCACTGTACAAACTATGATACACAAAAAACAAATACTGGGTGACTTCAGCCGTTGTAATCTAATATAGCAAGTGGGAGATGACAAATATAGGACCAAAGCTTCCAAGTTTCTCGAAGAGTGTTTCACCTATTCCGAATCAACTACAGTAGTGAGCAGAAACACTTGCCAAACTCATGGACAACATACTCAGTACATCCTCGGAAACACCACTTCTAATGGGCCTGAGGCCTGAGTCGTTTTTGTTCCGAAAGGCTGAGCTTAGGACAGTATCCAAAAGTGTGGTTTTTCCAGCCCCCGAACCACCAATGATGGCCAACACCTTCGGAGTGAGAGAAAATCGCAATGAACCCACAGATTCTACTACTATGCCAGGAACTGCGGCCAAACAAGTATATAGTAGATAGATATATGTGGTAAACATATAATCAATATATTGTAAACATACCATTGAAAGTACAATTGCTTGATAGCCATGTCCGCCCCACCCATCACCCAACAAGTTTGTGCCACCTCCCCGCTACGCACGTGTGCTGTAATGTCATGTAGCAAGTCCTTTGGTGAATCAGCCCAGGCTTTCAGGTGGGGTTGCAGTGCCAAGTAGAGCTGATGAGGGAACTGTTTTGATTCTGATGATACAAATTCCATAAAATTCCTGCAATGGAAATCAAAACATCATCATATCACATCATCCAATCTGTTGAGCTTGACTCATCATCAAGCTCACATAAAACCCCACTGGTAGCAGCTGGTTGGTCCTTCCGCACACCCCTGGCTGCAGTTTTTCAATTGTGAAATGAAGGTTCCACACTTGATAGCTGAATTCGGGTTTGACATGGTTTGACAATGTTCGATGCTCTCGATTCTTTCTCAGATATACAAACCTCAAAAGATATGAGAAGATGTCACCCAAGAGAGTAAGTCTTGAAGGGCCTCGACTCGACATAGAAGTTTAAGTTTCCTCAGATCCCACATCCAAGCACTCACATTTAGATCACACATGCTGCAAGAATGTAAGAAACATAAGTCGTTGCTACATCAAAATTGGTTCTTCCCCTTTCGAGTACATCATCTTAGTTTACCTAGCCAAAGTAATCATCAAGTGCCTGCCCTACTTGCCGTAGGGGCTATGACACTATGATACCTGCGCTCTCATGCGACCAAAGATTCCAATGTGAAGCTCGGTGTCCTCCGCGACATAGGATTGATGCCTCGTGGATGTGGGCGGGTGAAATTGAAATCATGCTCCAAAGCTTCCAAGTGGAAAGTGATTCAGCGACTCAAAAACAGCACACGCAGAGGGACAATGTAAGACCAACATGATTACTTTTGTGTTTGATCCATTGATTTTGTTTTGTTACAAAAGATTCCAAACTATCTCAGTGAATTCCATTCATGCCTAATTTTGTTTGATAAATCATTCCGCACTAGGACAAAGGATTTGAAAAAGGATGCAGTAGGAACAGGTTGCTCAAACTTGTTGTTGATTTCTGGGAAGCACTCATCTTTCATCTTCCACGACGAAGCACTGATCAGGCTTTGGAATTCGCCGCTCTGTGAGCGATGATCCTGGCTGAACGGAAGCGACCAAATGCTTCTCGTGAAAACGAAAGTTGTTGATTTCAAAGTAAAGTGACCTTTTTACAAACACTCTATCTCCAATCTTGAGTAGTCCAATCGTCCAGTAAGAAAACCAAGTTGCAGTATCTGATGCATAGCTGTGACTGATAGAGACTGGTGAGGCCATCAACCAGCTGCTGATTGTTCACTTTGAACGTGGTTGAACATGGGTTTACTATGGTTTACTGGTTTATCCTCTTCCCTTGCGCTGCTTGTCATCTGATTTCACTGCTCCTGTCTGTGCGGTAATGGCCGCCAGCCTTTGGTGGAACGCAGAAACAAGCCGAAAAATAATCAGCATTCAAAACACAGTCACCAGAAATTGACTTGGGTAGATTGTCATCATGATATTATGTGATTTTTCACTTGAAATGCTAATCTGGGGAATGTAAGCCACCAACATTGAGGCATCAGAGATGTCGGAGATGGTGGCTACAACCTGCGGGTGACCATTTCAGACCATTTCAACATCACTTGTCTGGCTGTTTTCAGAGTCCGTCAGCGCGACTCCGAACGTTTGCTTAGTCGAAAAACGGCAACGGCAAATCTGATGACTTTTCATGACTTTTCACTGTTCACTCTCCAATTTTCGTCTCAACAGGCATGCCGTCAGCGAATCGAACATATCAGCAGGGCAAGATTGTTGGCTTGCAGTTTCACCGTGACAAACGTCGTTGTAATTGTCTGTTTCTGAATCTTGGCCTTGTCGCCGTGCCATCTCTGACAAAGAAGATCTAATAAGCGTCTAACTTCATCATCCAGATCTCCAGAAATCTCAGTAAGGCTTCCTCCCCGTCTGAAATCATCAGAATTCATCCTGATTCATCATCTCCTATATCTCCTGCACCTTCTTTCACTGCTTTCTCTGCAAGATCTAAGAGTTCCTTCACATCTGAAGGGAAATAAATTGCTTCAATATCCTCTTGTATCTCTTCAGCTTCTCCACCGACTCTCCGGCGTTTCCCTTCCGGTGGCTCGTCACAGGATGTCATCGTTTCCACAAAACCTTGATCCAGGAAGTAGCACACCGGTTGTGCAGCGAGCCCGGACAGCACAACACACAACTCTGGCAACCCTGCGAGGCGTTGGGGCAAAAGTTGCACCTGCACCTGTACCTGCGAGCTGGACTCAAGAGCATGCGGAAAGGGCATCCAACATTGGAGCCAATGTGTCTTTGGACAATTTGGAGAGGTTGACAACACCACTTCCGGATGTTCCTTGCAGCAATGCAAATCAAACCATCCAACCAAACCTGTGGCACCGACATCACTGGACTCCAACTTCAAGTCTATGGCAGGACTTTCGAAGAGATCGCTGAAACCGCAGGTGTTCAAATCCAGGTCCAACAACAGTCTTGCAGTCCCTTGAAGTTCCTCACTTTTGATCACCTCACATGAGTTTTGAAGGTTGCTTCATCTTGATTGTTTTGAGTGCTTGGAAGAACATCTGACCATGCCCAGCGGTGCTAGTCAAGGTCTATACGATATAGTCTATACACGGGGTCAAGATGAGATTCGTCAACTTAGGTTGGTAGACTGAAACAGGGATTCGACAACAACACTCGGGTCACAGGATTTGTTAACCAAGATTCATCATTTAAAAATCTCTTCCACCGGGTAATCCCCTCACCCAAGCTTTTAATTTGCTTAATCTGGGGCCTAAGTTGCTGAAATCGGACTTGATCTATTTTTGATCCTATTGATGCCCATAGTCTCTTTTTGAGTTGACAAGTATCGACAAATCATCATCACTATCAGTCACTATCATCACTGCTGGACATCTCCACCAACTGCACAAAAAATAACCGGTTTTACCAAGTGACCCTGGGACCACACATGGCACGACCGTGCACACCTCGCTGTACCGTGGCTTTACCAGTCTGCACCCACAAGCGTAACAACCCTGGCAACATTCGTGGAGCTGAGTCGCCTGGAGAAAGGAATTGAGAGATAAGGTGTGGATATTCACCCTGGGGATACTCACTCTCAACCTTTTGCTTCCTGAAAGAAGTCAAACAAAGCTTGGCAGCTGCAGTTGCTCTGAATTCTTTATTGGAAATGGGCTCGAGCATCTATCATGCAATTTTCAGTCCGTAATCACATATAGAGCCACATGGGCATACACAGCCGAGCTGGATCTTCCATACCCGATGTCAGCTTGCTTATGGTTCCCCCTTCACCCACAATCCCACCTTTTCCCCTCAAGGCATCACGACAACGTAGTAATGGCTGCGCCATGCCCTCATTTAAAGCAAGGATACCAAGCCATTCCTCAGCGCGGGGCTTTAAGGGGATACTTGTTGTACTATGCTGTACCTGTTGACTTCGGTTGCTTGTGTTATTTCAGGTCAAATGTATGATATAAATTATATCCTGCAGTGTAAGGTCGCTTCTCCATATGAAAGCTTCACCACCGTTAAAGTTTTCTCCAAGTTATTTCAATGATTGGTCCAAAGTCACTGATACAATGAGCGCCACTTCATCTGATGGCCATCCAGGAAGGCTGCACAACTTCTCTGCATAGCCGCAATGAACGCTGACCTTACCACGGTCCTCCAAACAGAATCAACGGCAACAAGGAAAAAATATGAAAAAATGGAAACAACATCTTCGAAGGATGGATGCATTTGACCGTTTTGGGTCAAGACCCTGCGGTCCTCTTCTGACAACGCTCGCTCCAAGACTTTGGGAATGGTGCGAGCAACTTCTGGTAATACCTCCAAAATGCAGTGCCATCGACAGTGGCGGAAAACGAGTTGCTTGTCTTCATCTCCAGTTGCAAGTTTGGAATGAGATTGAAAGGATCAACTTCAATTCCTCAACCTCCTAAGTTTTTCCAAAACTCGTCCTTATTCCTTTCTAAATTAAATATGTATATATATATATATATATCTGTGTGTGTGTGTTGTTTTCATCCCAGTTTGTCACAATGTCATGACCGAGATCAATCGCCACCACTCCATGCCTCGATAGCATGCACATGGCCCACATGGCCATACATCACTGCCATGGCTGACATGATCCCAATTCCAGCACCAACATCTACAGCCACCTTGACAGGATGCGTGCACAGTTGATGGCAGAAATCCTGCACCAGTTAATACGTAGTTCATTCGAATATTTGGAGGGTTTCAAATTTCAAACATCCCAGGTGGTGCAGGATCTCTTACATCGCCAGTATTGCACAAACAACCAACGTCTCACGATCCCTCAGTACTTAATCAAGTGAACATATAGAGGTTGCAGCTGCGGTCAAATGCATGCATCCATATACACATGTGATGTATGTATGTATGAATGATTGTATGTATCTGTATGCATCTGTATGCATCTGTATGCATCTGTATGCATCTGTATGTATCTGTATGTATGGTATGTATGGTATGTATGGTATGTATGGTATGTATGGTATGTATGGTATGTATGCTATGTATGGTATGTATGGTATGTATGGTATGTATGGTATGTATGGTATGTATGGTATGTATGGTATGTATATGTATGTATGGTATGTATGTCTGTCTGTCTGTCTGTATGTCTGTCTGTCTGTCTGTCTGTCTGTCTGTATGTCTGGATGTCTGTGTATGTGTATGTATGTATGTCTGGATGTCTGGATGTCTCCGTATGTCTGTGTATGTCTGCGTACATCTGTGTATATGTGTGTACGTGAGTGTCTATGTGTGTATGTATGGACGTATGGATGTATGCATGCACGCACCCATACATGCATGCAGTATTGACACATTATATATATATATATATATCTTTAAAAATATTTATCAGAGAACCAACGCAAACACAATAATTTCCAACAAGTCAGTGCCTTCCCCTTGAAGTCCTCCTGATGTTTCGACAAACATCTGGCATAGAAACGGTGCCGACTGCCATCTTGCAGCATCGCAATGTGCATCTCCGGATCGTACACCGCTCGGAGGTCGCGCAAAGAGACGTGCCATGGCGTTCCCATCGGGAGGAGGTGGTTGGGTTGTCCAAGCTCAACTCCGCAACGACACATGGGAAGTCTGATCAAATTCTTTAAAAAATTGAAAGTTGTTTCACCCAACTTCGAAGATCCAAATGGAAACCAGTGAAACTTGTAATGCTCTCATAAACAAAGAGGTTTCCAATTTTCAATGGTGTGCCTACTTTGCTCCGAAAGTCTGAGTGTAAACTGCAAATTCTGCAAAAAAAACGTGGTACCCCCGTGGTGCAAACGGCAGCCGATACGCCACAGAGCCTCATGGTCAGTGGGTCTCTGGCACTCCGATAGCCTGGCATGATTGAGTCTCCATACTCGTGATTTGCAAGGTTGATGAACTCACAAGGCAGGCACAGTTGTGAGGAATACAAAGTATGTGGTCAAAAATGCATTCTACCACCTACGAATAGAAACCAATGTATTGTTTATTATACAAATATTTTTTTGAATAATATTGAACAATGATATTCTCACACATGTATACATATCAAACACGCATGGCCAGCCCTCCGCCCACGGTTTTCACAGCTCACCACTGCATGTCATTCTGGGGATGGAGGTCGACCAATCGTAGGTAAGGATCCAGGAGCGCAGCGCATGGGACGTAACGTCCACCCGTTGCCTGGTTGAAGGAAACGTTGATGCGCTGGAACTGCAAATCGGAGCCTCCACGACAAGTGCCTGTGACCAGCAAATGCAAAATCGGCATGTGATGAACTTGGCTTTTTTGGAAGGTGACTTTGCTATATTCATCTTTCTTTAACATCCCTAGGCCCTAAGCCACAAACTCCCTTGAAAACGGCTAGGCAAAAGCTTCTGTCAGAACTTGGAGGTTTGAAGGAAACATGAGCCATCTAGCACCATGCTCTGCATACCACTCAACCTCAGAAAAAACAACGCAAGTCTGGAGGAGTACAATACGACAAAGTGCCACAAACGGAAAGTTCCCCCTGACCTTGCTCAGAAAAATGAGGCCCCATCCCCTCAAACATCACACAGATTCTCCCACGAATCCCCTATCCAACTCCCATCCCGCTGCTCCTTCCACCAGCACTTTGGGAAAGCAATGAGGAACACGTTTCATGACTTCCGCTTTGCCGTGGTTGCAATGACCTCCCGGACACAATTCCTAGCCTCGTGTAGTCGTGTAGGATCAATGGGAGGCTTTGCTTCTTGCATCAGGGTAGACTCAGTGGGGAGGATGAGAGCATAAGCGATCCTGAGGCACACAAGATGTCGCAAAATGTCATACATAGTGACAAAGTCACATAAGTACGCAAAGTTTGGGCAGGCGTTGAGCAAGGCGTCAGGAAACTGAGGGGCTTTTTTTGACACTCACTTGACCACCAAATTGCACTTCCATGACCCTTTACAGCAAAAAGAGTCCAAGACAAATATAAAACGATGCACAAAACATCTAAAAGTGTTCCACTCGACGGAATGTATAATGCTTTGCACATATTCGCAAATGAACCAATGGGCAAGGATACTGTGAGTCTTTGCAATGATCCACGGTGCCCAAATGAATGTAATTTGTTTCCCATCTGCTTTTCGAATCATTGTACAGCTGCAACCTGTAGGCGAGCACACAATTCCTAGAGGCAGCCGCCTTGAGTCTCAATCGATCCCAGGGCCTCTTGCTTTCAGTGCATCCTTATATACTTGATCCTGCTCGTTTTTGCTTAGTTTCCTTGATGTTTCCTTGTATTTACATCCTTTCGACCCTCCTTGGAAACTTCAGTATAGCAAGGCTTCCATGCAAAGTGACTGCAGGCTGTCAAGGATGTGTGAAGAAAGATTTAGATTTCCAGTGGTCCCAGTACCTCAACTCGCCCTGTGCGAGAAGGAAAGCCAAGACATGCCAAGCATCAAGGACAGGTCATCTGTCACTTGGTCCTGCACGATCCGCCGCATAGCATCCATGAAGGTGGTATCTGGCTGAAAGGAATCCACATCCTCTGCTTTGAAGGCATCCAGCACTGCCTCACCACACGCACTGATGACACTAGGTCATGAAATTACGGCAACTTGGTGCTTGCCTTGCGACCCAGGTAATTACAGCATCCTAGGACTTTGCACCCAGATTGGCATCTACACACTTGAAGCGTACGCTAAAATATGATGTGTTGATCTGTTCAAGCGCCTTTGATCCCAAACGCTGCATTGACTCCCATCGATTGAAGGAATCAGTGTCAAAGCCAGCCAGCGATGAGAGATCCTCATCGCTGTAGTCATACCTTTGCGAAGACAAGAAGTCAGTCTTATCGTCTCGCTCTTATTACCAATCCCACCAACTTGATCTCAAGCTATCAAATGTGAGTTTGCGGAAAGTGATTGTACATCATTTAACTTCAAATCCGTTGGTATTACTTTGTAACGTGTGAAAGAAGCGAGGTGCTCAAGTTTCACGGGGGCAGAGAAACCTCGCAGCAGGGAAGGAACTGGCTTAGCAGAAGCACCCTCCACCTTGAGCTCGAAAGTCTTTGACTCCTCTGTCAGAATCAAAAAGGTCACAAGCTTTTCATTTTTGGAAAATGTTGGAGTTGAGCCGGAGTTGGCTCGGATTTGACCGACTCGATGTACCTTCTGCGAACATTCCCTCTCGGGTGCCTCGCAAAGCTCCAAGACGGTATCATTCATCAACTCCTTGCCAGAAGTCCTGTCCAACAGGCCAACCTTCGAGCGACAAAGCAGAAGCAAATTTCGCATTTCAACTCAAACTAAAACTGGCAAGAAATGACACATGCATAATGCGTATGGCTGCAATGCTTCGTCAAGGAACTCTCACAGGAATTTGCATTGGCGACTTGTCCGTCTGGCCAGGGGTATCCGGCACAGTCTGCTCCAGGGTCAAGGAATACGTTCCAGTCTCTGCATCCCAAGCATCTGTAGCTTTGACAATGGGAGTGCCGGCTTCAAATACCATCGCTCAAACTGCGAGAGAGATCTCGCTCATTTGCGTCCTGCATGTGTATACATATCTGTGATATAGATAATACTGTGGATAAAAAGCCATATGATGGTAGATACACTCAAAAACGGCATCTCTCATCAGTTTTATACATCCACATTTGAAAAGTTTTCCCATCTCGTGGTACATCGGCTCAGCAGCCTGTCCGTATCAGACCCACCAAAAATAGCAGCTTGGTCAACCCTGCTGGGACCCAGTGACAGCAATAGCAAGAAACGGTTCGGGGTTCGGGCGCAAAAACCACGTTGCAAAAAAAACAGTTAACACTAACACTTTACTATACTTCAATATGATTTGCAGGTGAGTTATGGTGACTTCCACCGCTTAAAATTCAGGAAAACTCCACGTTTTTTCTTCATCCCCACGCCTGCCAAGAGGTCGCAAACCTAAAGCCAGTGGATGCAGCCGGGCACTGCGCTCCCCTGCAGGAATCTTCCGCCAATCCTACGAGAAGATCCGGGGGCAACACCGGGCAGATCATCCAAAGATCATGCATTGCCAATCTGTTTTGCATGGATTTCTAGCTTAAATTACTTATGGATTATGGATCCTACTTGCGGAATTCGTGGTGTTCACGAAAGATTTGTGTATTCTGCCATACCTTTCTCTTGTTTTTGAATTCCTAGCAACAACCCATCGATCCATCCAATCATTCGGTCAATCCATCGTGCATTCAATCATAAAATCATATGGTTCCAAACTTATTCAGACTTATTCAGCTTTGTATGCAACATCACCTGGTACACACAGAAAAAAAACACATGCATTCAAAACCTGAAGACAAGCAGGAACAACCCCAAAAACATCGACCTCCAAACTCCTGCGTTGTTTCAAGGGTTCCAAGGCAGGTCTGGCCAATGTTCTGCGTGCTTGGTGGCCACGTCATAGATGTGCTCTATTGCAGCTTCATCGGTGAATCTACTAGCAGCCGCGTTGGTACCACTTAGAGTTTTGCCGCGGAACGAGCCCAACCAGCGTTTTGCCAAACCATCCCAGCGGATGTAATATCCCTCCGGCAGCTTTCGGGAACCCAGGACCTGCCGAACCAAAGCCATATCCGTGCGGCCATGGGTGCCCGGCGGCGCCACCTTTCGTTTCAACCCAGGGCTTGGACCTGCATGATTTCTGGTCGGAGCTCTCGCAAGAGTTGCCTGTGATGGGGCAAAAACGTGCAAGCCACTCCATGATGGAAGTGAACAAAAACGATATATAAATTATGACACTTTACCCGTCACACAAGAAGTATTGTATCTCAAGGAAAAGTTTTTTTTGCCTACTTCGCTTGAAAATTCAATAGCAATTCGAAATTCGAAGAGCAAAGTGCAGTGCTCATGCCCCCCTTTTTGACACCAATTTTATGCTTTCCCTCGATTTTTCCAAGGCCTGGATCACCTCCAAAGGTTTGGCACACCAAGGATGTCCGGCCATCTCAGCGTCCTGAAGCGTTTCTTGCGCAACCTGCAACGCCACCCGCAGCTCGGGTGTCGGTTCCACATGGCACAGCTGCAGCATCTTCACCAACAAGTCTGATACTTTCTCAAGCTCGACATTGTTCGCGAACGACAACCACGCCTCCAGATGCCAGGCACAAGGGCACTCGTCACATCACCATATCGAAGATTCTGGGAATACATACAGGTTTTTGCATTCATGCGGATGAAAAAAACTTTGTCCAATCTGATTATACTTGTTGGTTGATTCGGATTCCCAAAAGGCGCTTTTGGAACCCCTATCACAACAAGTAAGCCCTTATCTAACCCGAACAGCTAGGAATTTTTCTGTGATCATGTGCTTGTCTTGACAAGTATTCTTCAAAGTCACTGGCCAACTAAGTTATGTCGCATGTAAGTCTTTCCCACCCATGGCGGCCGAGGCACAGCCACGTGAAACGCGTGGCGGAGGATCTTGGCCGTGTCTTTTTTCTCGGCCCATTCCCTTGACGACTCCAAGTACCGCTCTAGCAGCTTTGAGTTGGCACTCCGTCTGGAGAATTGCTCCCCGTGATGTTGCATCCTTTGCCGCTTCTGGATTATGAACGAATCGTTGCTCCTGGGCATGCAAAGTGCTACAGCAGGCCGCGGGCGCCCCCCCACAGAAACACAAAATGACAGAGATGACGAGGTGGATGAAAACATTATTGCAATGAATGGCGGCGGCCCTTCAGAGATTGTGGGGGTCTGCAGGATCTGAACCGTCCCCAAGATCTTCCCAACCCTGGGCCCGCCCACAAACATCCTGGAAACTTTGTTAAAATCATTTCACCAAGGTTCATGAATACGGCATTTGTGATCTCCATCCGTTCGGCCATATCCATGGTTGCTGCCTTCCTCTTTTTGGAACTCGCTGCTGGACACCGCACGAAGGGATCCATCTCGTTGCAGAAGTCCAATGGGACATTGGCCAACGCAAGAAGCTTCAAGTCACCTTCTTCACCCGTCCTGGGCTGCGCAGCTTGAAAGGCCTCTGCCAGCTTCGTGGCTACAACCTCGTAGTGAAGCTTGTTACCAGCGGCACTTCCCAGTATCTTTTCGACGGCCTCACGCCATTCAAAAGCCATGCTGAACACATGTGTTGTATAGTGATAGTGACAGTGTTGTTGTTGTGAGCTGGAAGGTGCTTTTGAAAAACCGATGATTTTGGAATTATTTTCGGATGCTGCTCCAAGCTGCACTCGTTGCTGTGACTTGGTTTGGTATTCTGTTTGCTGCTCTTTGCTGTGCAATTTTTGGTTGCAGTCAGTATTCTCTCTGGGGAAGTAAACTGAAAGGAGCGAAACACGGAAGTAGTTCGGAGAACGTGCACCAACATGAATGCTTCTTCAACCAGTTGTTCTCAGCACTGATTGGTCGCTTGCAAAAATCATTACTCTCAGTCAGTACACCAAAAATAATTGTCTACCATCAGCCCTCTGCAATACTGAAGAGTTCTTGACATGCATTTGCGACAGTTTTTGTTCAGATTCTCATGGGATTCATATACACATGTTTGCCCCTTTCAACTCATGCTGGCCAGGCCCACCACCACCTTCCGCATGCAGGGCGGGGTAAAGAGAAAAGCCATTATTTTGAACAACATAAATCTAGAAGGCCAACCACAAAATCAGAACAATCTCGACAATCCATTGTCAACTTTGAATCGTTTCTATCTGTTGTTACAGTCATTTATATACATCATGTAAAGATCATATAAAGACCGCTTCGAAATTGAATTAGTGTAAACTGCATGAAACTGCCAGCCTTTCCAGGACGGCAGCTCGCCGCTGACCATGTGTATGAATACCAGCAAAATGCAATAAATTCAAATCACCACTTGGTCCATGTGCCAAAAAAACATGACCTGACCACACATATAACCTGACTGTAAGAATAACAATCAGTATGACCAGACTGTACGAAGCATCTCCGTAGAGAGATTCAATGATTGGCCCTACATATCAACTGGGATCATGAAGACTCTTCCCCTACATCGGGACGAAACATGATGCAAAAGGTAAGGGATGTTGAAAACATCACTCATTTCATCAATGGGTGCATCTTAGGATAGTCAAAGCTGAGCCAAGAGGGCATTGCACACCTCATCGATTGCAACTGTAGGGCCTCTCGGCTTGTTACATCTTACAGTCAATGCTGGAAATCAAGTGTCTTCAGTAGCAAGTACAGGATGAACTATGATGAACTGTTTGGGAATGTTTGGGGGATGGAAGATAGTGAAGGGAAGTGTTCAATGGATGGCTTTGATTTCATTCTATATTGACCGCACCTTTTGTGTCTTTGGAATCATCTTCATCCGAACTCCCTGCAACTCGTGTCTTTTCTTCAGCCCTTCCATGTCCAAGTCCCAACATGCAAACTGCCAGGTTTCGGCAGACCCAAGGCTGAAAAGCCCACAATGCTCCGATGGAATTACCAAAAATAAGGACATATGTAATGAAATGATATGAAATGAATGAGTTCTTTACATATCAATGAAAATTGTTGCCAAAATCATTGAACATTTAAGGCTCTGTATAACATTGGTTTTAACTCTTACATTCTTGGAAACCACAAATTTGATTATTGAAAACTCAAGGAAACTCGTATCACTTCCTTAAAAAATTACTTTCCAGCCACGCCAGGTGTAGGCATTCCTGCCAACGAGCTGTCTAGCCCCAGCATGGAGGAGAGACGTGTAGCTTCTGCCTGCACCAAACTGGGGCCAGTGTCCAGTGATTTGGAGTTACTCATTTTGATCATCGAAGAATCGTTCAGTCTTCAACTTTAACTCTCTATATCCAAAACTTCTCCAACCGAAAAAAATCATAAACACATCTTGCAAGAATCGTCCAACAATCAGCAACCTTTCCAGTGCCTGGTGCAGATCCCCGGCATCCTCCTTCGCACGCTGACGCTCCAATTCCCGCTCACGCTCCAGCAAGGCTTCGCAACGGGCCTTCTCCTAAGGCAAATGGTGGAATGCAAACGGCTGGAGATAAATGGAATCAAACCAAAGGTGCTACACTACAAGTATATACAAGTATCGTATATACAATATACAAGTATCATTCAGTATCAATCCTGGAATGAAATCTGACTGAAAAACCGTTGAAAAACACAACTGATAGATACTGATAGGGACTCTTGAAAGATCTTGAAGGCTCCTTCATAGCTGCGGCCATCTTTTTCCGCTGCTCTTCTTGCTGCCGTTGGCGTTCTTCAATTTCAACCCGGCGTGCCTGCTGAGTTGCCTGGGGGAAAAATCCAGTCTCACCATCCACAATCTATCAGCAAATCAACTGAATATCAGAAAAAAAGATGGGGAAAAACCCCCGAGATGATATGAAATTTTGGAAATCCTACTGTAGTTTTACATGTTTTACCCAGATCTTTGACCCTTCCAACGTGAGATCAGGCCTCCGCGGCAGCTTGGCAGCGCGCTTGGTGTTGGCGAAACTCTTTCGCAGCCTTCGTTGCTGGAAGCTCATGCCAAGCCGGTACGACAAATTTTGAGAAACTAATGGAACTAAACACCTCAAAGAAATACTGAATAACAAAAAACGTCAATCAAGTAATCAAGTTCTTTCAAATTCCAAGCGATGCACACATCTTTCATCGATTCAAAAATGAGACTAACTGAAGATGTAAAGTTCACATCTTCAGGATGCCACCTCATGTTCTTCAAGCAGGTCACAGGCAGCTGCACCACGGGCATAAGCCTGGCATTCTCGGCTTCATGGCCGGCCCCTGTCCCCCGTGGATTCCCTCACTTCCCCAACCTTGAAGTTGGTCGGGTCCAACTCCAATGCCTCTTGTAAGTGAACTGCTGAAAACGGAATGAAGACAAAACCAGTGGCATGGAGGTAGATTCAATGTGTGCATCTTTACAGTTGATGTAACATACACACACACACATGTTCGAATTTGATTTGTGGGTTGTACTTACCTAGCACGGGACAAAAAAGGACTATAGTGACTGCAGCTAGATAATGCATATCAAATGTATAATAAAGGTGAATCATAATACACCAACTAGAGAAGCATTTTCTAGCGTTGTCATATATAGAGTATATATATGAAGTCAAAACTCCCTGAAATGAAGAATTGCATACCACATGAAATGTTCAAACATCACAGGAACATGAAACAAACGACTTGGAACTAGCCAGAAACACTTAACAACTTTCTATCTGTCTGTGTCCATATCATCAATGCCCATCTTATCAAACATGACAAAACGGATATTCCCCCAGTATATTACACTGCCGATGCCATCTTTCAGGGAAACCAAATAAAAATCAACTATATACCAAGCAATCAAAAAAACTAATAACTTTTAGAACCCTTGAGTTTAATAAATAGCTTACAGGCTACATCCATCCCGCACAAATCTCCAACAGAACCAGCTGATGCCTGCCGGGCATAGTCCAAGGCCGTAGCAGCCGCTGCCTTGCTCACTTCTGGATCTGGAGCGGTTTCCACCATCTTCAACATCGCCTAGCCACAGCAATTCATGTGATGGCTGAGAAGCTCTTAAAAACATCTGATATATAACTATGGTCAAGATACGGAGGGGAAGTTGTGCAAACAACTTATCTAAGAGTCTAAAATCATCTTCCACGTAAAATCTCTCAAATGGGAGAAGACATGAGAAGAATTCCAGACGTACAATTGAAAGACGTACCCTACAAGTCTTTTGTTTACTGCCCGTTGAAGCCAACGCTTCGGGATTACTTGCAATAGTAAACATGCATATTGGCCTAGCACCTACAAAGTTGTAGTTTAAGTTCCGGTATGCAGCTCTGAATTTTCAACTGCAAAGGTTCTTCAACAACCACCGGTCTCTCCCATCTCATTGTGACAGTCAACTGGTCTCCAAGTTTTGATCTCAAACCTTCGAACCTGCCTGCGCTGCATTGCTGTGCACCACTGCTTTCTCAGCATCTGGCACTCGATCTTCTTTTAATGCAGCTTCGTAAGCAGAAATGGCCTCGCAGCTTTGGGGATACTCTCCCCCCATCCTTCAAACAATATCAAACAATCATGGTTCGGTGGCAATGGCTTGTGTTTTACCCGGTTCCTTATCAAACACCAAAAAAACCTGCATCACCCTCCACCAACCTCCATGAAGTTGCCATTCTTGAAAGCAGCGTTGCCTTTCTCCTGTTCACCAAATTCATAGGGATGACTTCGCAGGAGCCCTGGGAGTGTGGTTTCAGATGTTTCAGATTTCAACTCGCTGGGTCCTTCAGCTTCAGAAATTTGGGACTTGTGACTGGCCCAGTGGGTGCTTTCTGCAGAGTGAAAACAGGTATCGGCTGCCCTTTCTCAGCTGCCATGAGAATAGCATCAACTTCACCTGTCAGATGGGAGGTCAGGGATGTCAGGAATGGAAGACTTGCCATTGCCAGCATCAATGACTGTGATGTCATCCACCTGCATCAACTGGCACCGAGAACTCTCCTGGAGAATGCAAGGGTGGACCACCAGGTGAATATGGCATCCAGCGCCAAACCATACCTGGCAGGCAGTATGTGACCGCCAGAAACTCAAAGCCAAACCATCCAAATCCTAAACCACCACATTTATATTGTCATATTGTCATACTCTCATGCAGCGGAATTACCCCAAGGTCAATAAAACGGATTGAAATGGTCAGTCTTTTCATGTCTTGACGCCTTCGCTCGCAGGTGACTCCAAGGGATGTCGTTGAGCAGATTCAGCATGCGGATCCTTCATCTTCATGAGTCGCATCCTGAGGGCCCCCAAAACACGGCGTAGCTTCACCCAAAGCTTGTCACCAACCAAAAAAAACGGAAAGTTTTTGATTTTTTCCTGCTGTATTCTGGCTTCCCAGAAGTCAGTGTATGTTCTCTCATGTTGGACGTTTCGAATGTTTTAAAGAGAAGAGTGCTGTATTTCCCTAACTAGCTTTTGATTCAAGTCTATGGGTGGGTGATCGCGGAATTTCTGGGTATGTTGCGGGGGGGGTTGTCATCCAAGGTGTCATTGGTGGTGCCTGATCATGCACGTGGCAGGGAGGTGTTGGGCGTGTTCTTTGGGATGTTTCTGGCGGCGTCTGATCGTGGATGTGGTTGAAAAGTGTCGCGGAGGATGTTGCTTGGGCTGTTGTTGGGAGTGTCGATGGTGGTACTTGATAGAAGAATGGGGTTGGGAGGTGTCGCGGAGGGTGTTGGGGAGGTGTATTGTGGAAGGTGAGGGTGTTGCTGGTGATATTTCTTTGCGTCGCGGGAGTGTTGTTGGTGGAGGTTGGTTGTGTGTGTGGCTGGAAGGCGGAGGGTGTTGTCCAGGGTGTCGCTGGTGGTGCTTGATCGCAATTGTCGTGGAGGGTGTCGCCTATAGGGTGTCGCTGGTGGTGTTTGATTTTGTGCTGATGATGCGTGAATGGGATGTGGATGGGAGGTGTTCGCGGGACGTGGTTGGTGTTGTGCTATGATTTGGATTTTGTGTTTGTATTACTATGGGTTTAACACATCCGCAGCTGGATTTTGCAAATTCAATCAGACTGCCAAAAGAAAACACATGATACCATTTGATTTTATTTGGGTCTATGCTGGTACTAGGTATGTTTGACTCAAGGGGCTTGTGGCCTGAGTTAGCTTTTCCAAAAACACTCCGCAGCCGTGGTACCTCACCTGCACCACTTTTTTCACACAAATGGTCTTGTGCCACTGTGCCCGGAAGCATGCTGCTGGCTCTTGCCGGCCAATCGCCGGAAAGGGGCCAAGCATAGGAGACCTGCCTTTCCAAGTAAGATAAGGTCCATCAGCCATCCACTTTAAGTAGTTGCTTTGAAGGTCTCAAACCTTCTCTTTGAATGAATATATCAACCCAAATTGGTGGCCTCTAAAATATCCAGCAAAGCCAATACAATCCAGTTTCCTGCTAAATTGAGCTATACAATTAACAAATTGGAGGTTTGACTCGAGACATTTTGGGTTGACGTGCCCTGATATTATATAATACTCCAGTCAAGTCAAGGACAGGGAGGACAGGGTAGCATAGGTTCGCTTCCGTCAGTAATCACGAGACTCTCATCACTGTCGCTTTCTGAAAAATCACCGGGGACTTCTTCGAATAAGATCTGGAGTCCTCTCCTGGTGTGTCCAAACCCGACAAGGAAGTTGAAGTATAGGGAAGCACTTATGTATGTCTATGCATTAAGATTGAACATTAGCTGAACACGTGTGTATGTAGGTTAAAAATATATATCTACCTATATATTATCAATTCACATGACAGCACCCCTAAAATAAATTGACATAAAGTACCAGTTACAAAACAGCCTTCCCGTGGTTAGGCTCTTGACATGAAGAGGATATGGCAGCTAAGCATCTTTCGAGCCCAGGAGTTCACTCTCACATCCAGCAGCATCATGGCAAAGAGGGCTAATGCCACGGCAGACAAAACATGCCACACATCGTGGAGGTCAAAGATATCAAAGAAACAACTTTGGTTGACATCGTGACTCTGTGCTGGCGTGGTTCCAGGTTCCACAATTACCACTTTTTTGGAGAAACAAACACCTGCTAAGACGCCCACAGCACATAGAATTGCGCCATAGCTGTTCTTAATAATGCGACCTCCGACTTCGCGACAGGTGCATTTCATGAAACTAAAATCCTCGATCCAGAGTTGCCTGCTTACAACGAAGATCATCACTACCACTGATAACATCAAAAAAAGGTTGGCTGTACCACTGAAGACTTTGTTGCGCACCACTGGAACCAGAAAGGAGGATCCAACGGACACCAGGAGGAGTAGTTGTATGACCCTCATGCCTCTTAATCCCCAATCACCTGGAAATTGAACGACACGTCTCATACCTCCCAGCACCACGCCAACCGACCATGCGATTACAACGAAGGCGTAGAGCCAGTAGAGCCGACCCAAGGGGAAGACTTCAATGTCATACCAGGTGCCGATGAAATTGATGATCCAAATAGGTGTCAAGATGTACACAAAATACTTTAGTGCAGTGATTTCATCGGAACCTCCTTCACCCCAATCAATAAGTGCAAGTGTGAATAAATTGGCAATTGGAATCATGAAGCAGGTGTCGAACTGAAAGGTCTCCACCGAGGGGCACAAATGATAACCTCACAAGATTTTGGGATTAGAATACCTTTGGCATGAAGAACCATGAAGCAAAAAGGTAGTCTAGTAGGGAAGAAACATGTGAAAACTCCGCTGAACAACAAAAAACCGAAAGGCAAAACTTCCTCTCCCAGGTTTCGCCACTGACAATTCTTGCAATTCTTCGATTGACGGAAGTTTGGGGAAACCAACTGGAAATGTCGCCGAGCAGCATATGCTACCAATACCTTCTCCAAGGAAAGCCACTCCAATGGCGTAGAATGCTCGGAGATCAATGTCCTTCATGGCTTTGATCATTTCGAGCTCAGAAATTTGACCAGTCCTCCAAATTGGCTGAAAATGGATCAACAAGATCTCAACAGGAAGCCTGGATCATTGTAATCAGCATGCATCTCCATGCAACTCTGGATTTTGATTGAACAAAATGGTTGGGACCTGTGCAAAAACAAAGGAAGTATCCAACATTAGAATCCAACAAACCTTCTGCTTGTCTCCAAGATTCTTGTCTTTGTCCAAGCGGGTGAATGCATAGTCCCACTCAGAACAATTTAAATAGCCGTCTTTGTTCGTATCGATAAAATCGAAGCCAATGGGATTGGCATAGGTTTCCTGATAGATCGGAAGCCCGGTGGCATTCAAGAAAACTCCAGGTAACTTAACAAGGAACTTATAAATTTATCCGTGATGGCAGTGGACAAATTCCTTAGGTATTCAGAGATCTATGTCCTTTGTTGGGGGGCATCAATTTTTTTCGAGATTTTCGAGCCCTCTGAAGAGTTCAAACACCTCTTTCCAAATGTCAAGACTAACTTGGCCATCAAAACGCCAGCTACACCTCCAAATCTCTGTTGAGGACTTGTCAAAATGGCTACCAAGAGCTTCTTTAGGTTGAGGTTCTTTCCATTCATTCCGCGAGACCCTGCCACTATGATTGCGGTCCGCTTTCCGAAACAGCCTCCTCCAAGATTCACGATCCAAATGACCTTGTTGTTGCGCATCCATTGCCTTGAACAAGGCCACAATACAACGCCGAGAGAAGAAATAGCAACGTGTTTCAGCGAAAAACGCTTGCAACATGATATGGACGGCAGCCACAAAGTATGCGAAGTTGGAGGCTATATGGTTCCAAGGAAGATCCCAAATTCGCCCAGGGTAATAGCAGCTTTCATTGTAGAAACAAATGTCGCGATTCCCTGTGCGAATCATCAACCCATAGTGGGTGATGACAAACTGTGCAGTGGTCGCCAGAAAAACTCCCAGCATGAGAGTGAGCAACGCAGGAAAGAAAGGTACGGGTTTGGCAATTGACTTTGCCTTCATCCGCATCATTTGCCAATGATCCTTGCTACACACCCCTATCAAAGCAGGCCACAAGTTGCGTTCATGAGCACCGGTAGTTTCCTTACTGCAGCGGTATAAAATGGTGTAGGCCATCGCATAAAGGGCATTCACAGAGAAAAGGAACAAGGTTGTTCCAAGCACAATGACGGCTACACCAAGAGCTAATTTCCAATTGAGATTCATCTCCGGATAGGATTGCACTTTCAGTTCCTGGAATGGCCATCTCTCACTTGGAAAAACAAACCGACTAGTGCTGTCCTTAAATTGAACATGAATGTGCGCTCCCTCAAAATTTCGAAATTCCCAACTATTGTTTTACGCAAAGAAACTCCTGTTGTAGCCCCCCCCCCAAAAAAAAAAACACTTCAACTGGTTTTCAGTGTAAGCCATCAAACCATCTCAAGAATTTTCGTTGCAACCTGAGATCCGTGGGTGGACATGTGGAGCTTAAATTACCACAAGTCACAAAGACCATCCAATGTCCCGGGCGAAGGTAGGGAATTGAACCCCGACCTTACCAAGTTGTTTTTCTGTGTGAGCGACGACTGCAATTCTGCGAAGCAAAATTTGGAGGGACAAAAAAAACACATCCAGGAGATGATAAACGTAATTATGTTATATGATATAGTTGTATCAAATCTATATGTGATTCTGGAATGGATTGGATGGCTAAGAAATAAAAGATAATAAAAGTATGCTGTAAAGGTCAAACTCGGTGGCCCAAAGTGATGGTTGTCTTAGTCTTGAAGCTCATGTGCAATGCCACTTTCAGGTTTTCAGCTGGATCTGGACGTCTGAAGGATACAGGCACCGATTTCAAGCAAGTCTCGGTCAACACGGGATCCACACATCCCCCAGCCTCTACAATTTCTGCAATGCATGGTGAGGATTCCGGAAAAATGAAAATCCGTGATGTTGGCGGTTCCTCCAATGTCTGATGATGCGCTACCATCTCAAGTCGCCATAAATCATAGGCATTATTATCTGGAATGGTGAAAATGTGAAAGGCTGTCCGACCCCATTGGCCACCTAAGTTGATGCTCAAAACATACAAAAAAAACAAAAATGGAATTCATCTTCCCAAATTCAAATGAAAACTCATAAAACTCAAAATGTTTTTCAAACCACAAAACCAAGCACCATAATTCAAAGTAAAATTTCGTCTGCCCCAATCACTTCGAGGACTGATATGCGCATGAAGAGTGATGAAAGCTGGAAAGCTTGTGGCCACAACAGACGTAACTCTGAAGGTTGGTAGTGGCTTTCGACCGTTGATGCAGTAGAGCACTTCATCAATGGCAGGGACTTGGCAATTGCCTGGCGATTGAAAAAAACCAGCCATGGCGGATTTCAAGTGTTATCACTGAAAAATGTAAAGGGTGAATCAAAATCTCACTAGCCATTCACCAAGCATTCTGGCATTCCCCTTTAAACCAGCCTGGAGGTGTATAAAGCGGTCGTTAGGATTGCAAAGAATTCATGCAGGGGCAAAGGGAAAGTGTGAGTTTGGGAACTTTCAGGGTGACAAGCATATACACCGCCAATTGCCAACACATATTTAGCAACAACATAAGCCAGCATCTTTTGGCACAGCAATTTCACATTGTGCCAATAAAAGCAATCTTGGGCCTCTGAAATGTCTCAGAAATCCTTGAAGTTCAGGAATTACCATTTTTCAAGGGTGCTGCTTCCATGATTAACCTCCAGTCCTCAAACAACAAAACGATACAAACAGGATTACCCACTCCTGGTAATGTCGTTTGGATAATAGGCAGTTCTTTAGCCTGCCCCCTTCTATACGCTTTAAACCGTTCTGGTGAGCCGCTAAACCTCCGCTGAATTCCAGTTCTTGACAAGTGATATCTATGATGATAAGTACAAAATGGTAATACGTTATAATTGCATACAATTGCAGTTGTGATCTATGACCATCCTTCATGTGCACATTGGGAAACAAATCCCCCCATGCCTTCTGCGTCGGTCTCGCCCTGTTCATGCAATGAGACATAGTTGCTACCTGGGAAAAATGAGGCGTTTTCGTGGGGGTTACTGGCGTGGTACACTCAACACCTCACCCGATTTCTAGATTTTATACTTTAACAATCTTTCACATGCTTTGACTCCCGCCAACCAACATAAGCTATAAGCTTTAAAAGCTGTGTAGCAACAAGATCGATCTGTAAACTCCTGGCAAAACCTGCCATGACGAGCTCATCCATTTTCATCTATATCACCAAGGAGCTATAGCCAAAAACCGTTTCGACACTTCGCTCCACACACCGGCTGTCATTATGATCTACTGGAGCAAAAGCATTCACCCCGAGATGAAGCTCAAAAGATCTCTTCATGGCATTGGTGTCTGGAATCACCTCAACTGTCGGCATCTTGCTGTGGCGAAATCAGATCAGTTGAGTTATATATGGCAATAGAAATTCCAAGGTTTCACCAGGAAATCATCTACTGTAGAAATTGTAGATTTTCCCATTGCCACGTTGCCACGTTTACCGTTTACCACAGCCATGTTGTTTTCCTACAGCTTTGGCAGTCTTTGCTTCAGGCCTTGGGAAAAATCCTTCCATTGGCACAAACAGCTAGGCGGACTGGTCAATCAACAAAATACTTGGAAAAACAGTTGGAACATCCTAATTTACTCATATATGTCAAATACCTGTATATAATATCTCTGTTTTTTCTCCAAGAAGTCTTGCAAATGAAATTGCCAAGTGTCCAAATCAAAACGCGGATTGCCAATTTGGCTACTCCAACTGCTGCAGTTAAAGTCGACTCCACCGTCTTTCATAGGTCCCTGAATGCATTGGCTGCGTGCCAAGGTGAAGCTGAAAACTACCAGATGCGCAAAGGCATGACCAGCGTTCAACCATGGCATAGCGGCAACAGTGACCGCCCTGAGACTCCCTAGTTGAGGGCTTCTCTCCGGAAAAGTAGCACCTTCACAAAACAAAATGGTGAAGGGAAGAGTTTACATCATAACCAATGATATTCAGAGTGAAGTGGTTGCTCAACTAGCTGCTAGCTGCTAGCTAGTCCGATTTTCTCCTTCATAAACTGTGAACAGTACGGTGACCTAGACACTCTTGTCATTATTTTGGATTCATTCTCCTTTTTTCAGGCCTGCCCACTACCAGTGCAAGACTAAAGTATAGTTATAGTATTTTTCTGTTATACTGGCTATACTAAATTCACAATCTTGTAGAACAAAAGGCCTCAAGCATCATAGAAACATGAAACGGAGAAAATATGCCCAAATTGAATTGTTCTTACAGCTGGACTTTGGTGTCTCAAAGTTCATCTGGGAATGAGAGTCTGCTGATCCAAAACTGGCTTCCTGAAACAAGCAAAGTAGGTCCATTTGGTAAACAAGGACACTTGCCTGCAAGTGTGCCTGATTCTCCTTCAACTGTTCTGATTCTTGAAAGCTCAGGTCGAATAGGGAGCCAAAATAGTAACTGATACTTCCGAGATATGTCAGTCTGTCCCTGCTTTGCTTAGCTTAGATTCCCACCAAGCCTTCATGTGACTTGATTGCGTATTAGGCATATCAGGTCCATTGTCTTTCCTGCTATCCTCTGCTAGCGGCTAGCGACACGGCAATCACTCAAGCGCTGCCCAGCGTCGGATTCGATGAGATGAGCTGTTTGGGGTCCTGCCCAATCTGCAAATGAAGGGTATCACCTCAAGACCGTGGTGACTGGAAGCTCATTCTTTGATGCATGATGCAGCTGCAAGCCTATTTCGAAGTACTTAGGGAAATTGTTCCGAAACACCCTTGCGACATTCGACTGCTTTCAGCTAATGTGGACCAAAACCCCGGTATGCTTCCCCAATGCAGCGGAGTGTCCCAAAAAGCACAAACCCAAGGCATTCTTTGACATAGTAGCCAATACGCAAGAATGGGTTGCAAAAGCTACCACATGCCCACCTGGTGCAAGGTGCCACACTTTATTCCCAGTAATGCCGCCATTCCACTTCTGGTGTTTTTGTTTTTTGTTTTTTGTTTTTTGCTTTTTGGTGTCACTGCTGACAAACTGCCGATAAGAATCATGGAATCATCGATGCGTCATCCAGCCCTTTTTATTCAAAGCAATCTGATAGGTGCGGAACATGACTTTCTGCGAAACGATTCACAACTAATTCCAGTTACAGAGTATATAAGGCGAAAGAGTAATCTACATCCTGCCATGGAATACTCTTTGAAACCAATGCAGGATCTGAACAACTCATGTGATTTTATCACATTAGTACTGCACAGAGAATTGTTGGCCCTCAGCAACGCCCGGGGGCACAGTCACCTGCCGAGATTCGCTATGGAAATCATTCAAAGTGATTCGGTTTGAATGAAGACACGAGGCTCTCCTCTCCCTCAAGGATTGCACATGACTACAAATGGCCTTGACGTGATCAATAGATTCTAGATGCCGTGAAATTCAACATTTTTCTGATCTTGCGGCTCTTCGCACCTGCACTTTCGATCCATCTGGGGTAGCTACCTCCAATAGTGTGCCAGGTAATGCCTTGGGCTCGAGGTTTCAGTTGGAAAGGTGGCTGCCAGCGAAAATCCAGATTCCGGATGAATGGTGAACTCCATATTTGAAGCCAATGGTCAAAGTATATGGCATATACATTTACATGTAGGTTGTATCCGCTGCGAAAAAAGTCTCTGCAAATCGTTACTGCGGCTGTGTCACACCCTGAGGGCATTGCACCATAAACGTCTTTGGGGCCTTGCCGGGATCCCAAGATCTGAAGGGAAATGGAAATTTGATTTTCTCAAGCCTGGGATCCTTGCAATGGTCGCCCAAGATGATTTCTGTTTCCCTTGTTTATATGGAAATTCATTGGCTCCTAAGAGTGCTTGACCCTTGAACGTGGGAACGTTCCCAGAAATGTCCTGAATGTCTCATGATCCTAGGCAAAGAAGCCCACTAACGAAGCCAACAAGGTTATAGAATTATATAATTAAATGATAGCAACAAAACAAACACACATATGATTCATATGATTCATCTTGGTCTGTACTATCCAAACCTGGCCGGCCGTTTCATTCTTTTTCCACTCCGAGCACGCGCTGCACTGCATGTGTCCGAGCCAACATGCCATGGCAAGCAAAAAACGGTAGCTCGCCAAACTCGTTTCCCATGATGTAAGTGCGGTAGTACCTTGACCAACGAAATGCAGCGGAAAGAATGGGAACACATAACAAACATAACGAAGAAGTTGCTTTTTGTTTTCTTCATGTTTTTTCAACTCTGTTGATTGTTGCAAATTTTTCTTCCCACGGTGCCGAAAGGAACGCATGGACAACAAAATTCTGTTTGACATATGGAAAGCTCAAAACCTGGAAGGGGCTTGAATTTAGAATCCTTGGTGCAAACCTCCACAAAACCAATTTTCAAACGTCCAAAAAGGGGTTTCAAAACGAATTTCCAGACCCAAATTGCTCCACATTTCTGCCTAGTGGATAGGAAGAAGGAACATATCAAAGACTATCAAATGCTTCCGCCAGGCAAAAACATTGTGTTCTTTGATAGGTTGTTCCAACTCCCTGCACATGTTTGACATGTCAAACATTAGAGCCTGCGGATGGGGGACCTATGCGGACGCAAGTCAACCTTGTCTGATGCTGTTACAATTTGACTACAAAACTGAATGCCAGAATACCCTCCCGAAGTTTAACATAGCCCCTGAAAAGTTACCTTCCCAATAGGAAAGTAGTCTTCCAACCATCATTTTTCAGGGGCTATGTTAAACTTTGGGAGGGTATCAAGGTGAGCACGACATGCACACACACGCTACATACATACATACATACATACTTAACATATATATATATATACATCACATACATTATATTGCATTATACTGAACTGCTCCCCATACTCCACGTACAACTACAAACGCAACACAGGCATCAACTAAAACATGTGCAACAAACACGGAAACATGAGCACCTTCTGGCCTTGGAGGACCTGACCTGAGGCACCTATGTGTTTCCTCTTTTCAACCCCCACCAACAGTCGATTAAAGGTGACTTTCTATTTTTTGACGTGGCACCAAAAAATTATAGGGTGAAAAATTATCAGTTTTTCCATGTTCTTTTCATCATATCTTTTTATTTCTTATCATGGTTTCCATGTTCTTCCGTGGTACCGCTCCAGCTCCACAGGGTTGCCACGCTTCAACAACTCGCGGTGTGCAAGGTGAGCACGCATGGATTTGATGCCCTTACGATCAATGGAGAAACCTCCATCCTGGCAAGTCATGTTTCGATTCTTGGCTTACCTTGGAGATGCAGGCGCCACCATTTCGTGGATAGTTGGATGGCACTTTCTATAGTTTATCCTACATGCCACTCGCATATCATCCCAAGGTATCTAATACCATCACAAGAAACACTCGGCCATTTTAGTACTGGCAGCATTTGTCTTGCAGGTTTGCGGCGGCCTTATGTTTTTATTTCCAAAAGGAAATGAGTTGATTAAACCTTGGCCTAGGCCATGCAGAAAACAGTGACGGGAAACTGGGCACTATAAGTCACCACAACTGACAGCGCGTGCACCTCTGTTCCATGCCCAACCGCAAGCATTTCATATTTCCGAAGCCAAGGACCATAGCCTCCAGGATTCTCTCCCCCCTAAAAAGCCAACCCCTCTAGATCAAACACTTGACTTGGGAACAAAAAAACATCCTTCCCAAGTCAGTGAAGGCCTACGTCAAGGAAACTCGTCACAACAGAAGGGAAGGTGATAAAATCCGAAGTGGCATCACAACCATTCAGTCCGCTCAATTGTAGTACTTGTATCTTGGTGTTGATACTCTACTGATCCGATCTGCTGCCAAACGTCCACAGTTGGCATAGTGCAACACCACTGGCGCCCCCTCCTCACTGCAGCGCATGCTGCTGAGCCTGCCAGGTGTTGCCAGGTGCTTTCGCAAACATCCATTTCCATTGCCAAGTGGTCAACCTCTTTCGGATCACAATTCTTTCTATCAAGTCTGCCCTCAAAAATGTACATTTAATGTCAATACTGTACTCAATTGATTAAACAAACGAAGTAGTACTTAGTAGACACTGAGTTTTGGAAACGTATGTGTCACAAATCTGAAATATTTTCAATTCATTGCGGCACCAATCAGGAGAGAAATGTTCTTCCCATGAGCGTTCCTCGCGTTCACGTCCGACGCAAAGCGATGGACCCCAACGGGCAAAGGCAATGATGGAAGAACCCGGCAGGCAGCCTGCTGAAAAGGAAACGTCTTGGAAAAAAACAGTGAAAATCCTCACAGAACATTTGGCTTGATATACTTATCTTTTCGAATTCCAACGGCTGAGTTGCCACAGCTAGCCGTTGTTCATTCCACCCTTCACAGCAACACGCGCGCTTATCAGCACTTGAACATAATTTGCTTGCACGGAGAAGCAGTAGGGTGTGGACAGTAGGGCTTTGATCGAAATGCTCTGCCCATCCACGGGGCAATGTCCAGGTCCAGCGCGCCAAACGATCCAGTTTTCGAGGTGTGGTAAAGTTAAGTTGCTGTGCACTGCCGAAGCCAACTCTGGGGATGCATTTTCAAACCAAAATGATGCTTCCGTGATCTGACGATTCGGCGCCGGCCACAGGCAGATATCTCCAACATGTTCCTGTGTTTTGACACCATCCCCGAAATCCAGTGGCCGAATATGGCCAGCGCCTTCGAACCCTTGCCTCATGCAATGCTGCCGCACCAATTTCACATACACCCAACCGCAAAAGTCCTTGCAACATGTTCCCTGGAGTAACACTTCCCAATAGAATGCCGACCACACGACCCCTAATCTAATTTTTGCAATTGGGCTCTCCAAGCAAATAAGCAACTATGAAAGCACTACATCTTGCAAACCTTCTTTGGTCATGTACTCATGCACCATAAAATGTGTACCTTGATTCGTTGTTCGCATTCAGGTTGACAAAGCTAAACAGCAACTAAACGCAGCACGCAACATTTTGTTCATGCGCTCATGTCCATCATACGGAATCACACGCTGTGCGCTTCGTGCGCGCGAAACATTGCCACCCAGAGTTCTTTGGACACCGGTTTTTCGCCGCTGCCAAAATGAATCAGAGATGAATCAGAGATGATATGTTTTTCACTCAAAGAAACTTCTGCAACTTCATTCCCAATTTGTTCGTTGATTGTCGCTTTTTTTCTCCTCTTTACGGTCTGCACAACTGCATGGTCTTCCCTTACATAAGTCAACCCGGGTTTTTGGATAGACAAAAAGGGTAGCTGCTGAAATGCACAAGCAAGCATGTCTGCACCTCTTCGCGAAGCTGTTTTGAGACCGCTGACAAAGCCAAACCCTTTCCAAGATAAACAGCGAATCACTTTGATACATATTTATCAGTTTTGTCTTATCATGTCTTATCTCTTGTTCTGTCCTTTTTCCATGGGTTGGATCTCAACTTGACTGTTTATTTACAAATTTTTACATAGTCTTTGAGTTTCTTGCAGCCACCATAAATTCACACCAAATTCACCAACCTTGCCATTGCCATAGGCGGTGAAAAAACATGGAAGGTCTTCGTAGCGATTCTGTCGTCGCTTCTCTGGTTCCTGTGGCACCCCAAAACTGGAAGCTGATGGACCCCAAGCAGAAAACTCCCACATAGAAGATGATTGTCATGGTCGAAAAACTCCAGCTTTCCCGGATACAAGAAACTATGAAAGTATCATGGACAACCGCATTAATCACATAACATGGCACCCGCAAAACTAATAATATAACATCATATACTTTGATTGGCTTTTTCAGTCCAACAGCCGACGCGCATGCCGTTTTTCCTCCCTCTTTTAAATCTCACAAAAAGACCCCCGGCTTAGAAACAAAGCCAGAGTCTAACAAAGGAATAAAGTGCAAGACAACGTAGCCATGCCGGAAGTTATATGAAGGGACAAAAACGCAAAGAAAGGTCAAAGGAGGCGGACACACCCGAAAAATGAAGCGACACAAAAAGAGACCAAGGTCCAGGCGGACACACCTACAGTAGGTTGCATTGTGAACCCGGAACCCCAACGACAGTCAACTGTTTGGAGAATTAAGACCCTTTCAGCAGATTTCAGCAGTCATCTCCTTGGTGGTGTAATTACTCCATAACCTCCGACTTTGCAAGGCAACTCCGGCGAATTGAAGTGAATCCCAGTCCTCATCCGAGTCAAAGGGCTCCTGGTCCTCTGCATCCAGCGATGGCAGCTCCAGTTGCAGCTCTTGTACTACTTTTCGCCTTGCGAGCCTGCAGAATGTCTGTGAGGTGCAAAATGCTGACATGGTTCAAGTGAAATGTGCCAAGATCCGCGGCATGCCTTTAAACCCTTAAAAACATATTGCAGGAAAAAACATGCAAAACACAAGTTTCGGAATTTCTTCGAAGAGTATCGTTTGGTAGGTAATTGTCCCACATGAATTTGTCACAAAATCTGATACCCTTCAACCAAAAGTAACAGTCACTGAGCCAGTAGCTTCTCACTGAATGCAGATAAAATGCCTTACTGGCAGCATTGCCATATCAAAGCTCCGGTTGCTTCGAACGTCTTCGGGATCTGTACCTTTAGCGATCTGTCGCTGCCGCCATCGCTCCAATTTTTGCAGGTAGCGCTCACTGTGAGGCTTCTCCAACTCGGATTCTTTCAGAAAATTCCTGGGCTGCTGTTGAACATGATACCAAAAAGCCTAGTTGAATTCACTGGTAGGCAAGAGGAACGTACAAGACATATGTATATAATATTGCTTTCATTTGCCTTCTATCTATCAATCTATCTGTTTATCTGTCGAATTGATCTATGCATCTACCTATGGATTCATCCTTTTTTAGCGACCGCTTATCTATCTACTTTATTTTCTAGAAAATATTCAAGAAAAACGACACTTACGTTTTGAAACATGATAAATGATAAATGTACTGTGAATATATCATATACACAGGAGAAAACTGGAAAATACTACTGACATTTAAACAAAAAGTGCCAAAGCTAAGCATACGCCAAAAGTCTGATGGACTTTGAAGAGTGAGACTTCTTCGAAGCAATTGACCACATGAAGCGACTCGGGCACTGCCTCCAGGTTGTTGAAAACAACTTGCTCCAGGCTACTGGGCAACCTGAAAAACATTTCAGGTTTCCAAGGTGGCCCATCTATGTAAATTAACCAACATCAGTCCTATGCCAATATCAGCATTAATATCATCTCTTTCTTCATTTCTCAAAACAAACATAGCCCGCAAAAAGAAACCATCCGTTAAAATCCGTTCAAGGGAAAAACGTCTTCTTCCTAATTTCGAAACCCTTCGTTTCGGGTGTGACAAGGGCTGTCCATTTGAGGCTGAGTCAAAGGTGGCGAAAATCGAAAGGACAATCGGATTGTCTGTTTCTCAAGCTGAGGAACCTTTGGAAAAAGTGTCGTGCATCCGGATGCTTGGGCACCAGCAACAACTCATCAGCATCAATATGAAGCAACCAATCCTCAGCTTGGAATGGAGGTATTTCTGATACACATATGGCATATGGATTTTGGATGGGAAAGCAAAGAAAAAGGTGAAACCTTCTCAGCAACATCCTTCCATCTCAAGATGTGGACGAATCACGCAAACATTCCATGTCTTGCAGGTCCAAACAACAAACGCAAGACCATCATCTGCACATAAAAAAGTCTGGAGCTCTCATTAAGCTGAGATAAATCCGTTTTTCTCTCAAACTCCTCCCTACATGATATGACTCAAACTCAGCAAACAAGCCATGGGATGCAAAGGTATTCTGGCAAGGGTCATATCCTTGACGCTGGGCTTCCACCAAAGCGGTTTCAATTGCAAGACACTGTCGACTTTGAACATCTCGCATCTCCCATAACCTCAGAAGATTCATTCTGTTAGTCTGGTAGCTACTTGTGGCAAGGCTGGCTCGCACTCCCCAAAACCAGAACTAGAAGTATAAGTAATCCAAATTGTGAGATACAAACTATTGATTGAAATTTTCCACAATCCATCTAGTGTCGCTCAAAGGATTATCACCCATCTTCATCTAATCGCCGACAATGCAGCAATGCAACTCCATGGTCTCACTGTAGATGCTGCCCCTGTCTCGCCGGTGCTGAAAACGCGAGCTCTGCAGCGTCTCCTTCCACCAGGCATCTGTGCAGCACTGCACTCGGACACCTGCAGCTAAAATGACATCGTTGGCCTTGCCTACGATTTCGCTTCCACCCTCCACCGAGCCTGGGAGGCTTTCAGCCACTTGGATAGCTTGTTGCCTAAGACCAAGTTTCGGATCAAATCAAGTTGAACAACACATTTTTTTGGAGATGACTATTTCGAGAACATATATGAAGTTCCTTTCAGTTCTTTTCTGTTGTGTTGGTGATCATGGTTGCAGGGAGAGTTCACCTAGATCAATGAATATAATGAATGATGTCATGTCAAAATCAAATATCAAGGTTCAGGGAATCCTCCAAGCAGAACAAACTGGCATCAATCTAAGGTGCCCGCTCATCAGGGTCATTGGGTGCATCAAAGTAGAGCATCAAGAGGTCAAAACCAATGCGCTGATGGTAGATCCTCCGTTGGGTTGATGTCAAAAAATGGAGCCTTGCAAACTTGCAGCCCTTCATTTGGGACCTTCTTCACTGCAAAGCAAAAAAAAGAACACCGAGCTGTTGGAGGGATCTACCTTTTGTCGCAATAATGATCCATTTTGCAATTCCCTGGCCACTTGCAGTCGCATTTTTGTGTCCCCTTATAACCAGCTGAAAGTCGCAAAACTTCTGATCACTGCAGCAGGTACACCACGCAGAAGTGTTGCAAGTGCCAATTTGGGTAGCTTAGGAGCTTCATTCCGCTGCAAACCTCAAGCAATCCATGGAATATTGCGTAAGATGAGACATGTTTTTTGCAAAATCAGATCATAGAGGGTCAGATGAGTCACAAGTCTTTTTTAAATGCAAATCTCAAATCATGCAGATTGCTATGTAAACAAACATGTGAACTCACAGTTACATGTTCGTCAACTTGTGTACAGTATCTACTTGTATCAGTTTGCATGTTCCAGTACAGCGACAGTAAATCTGTTCTCCAGAAGCCAGCTTTCAACTCTAGTCCGGACCAGGCCTGGATCATTCAACCACATCACAGGCTCTGTGTGTTCAGGCGAATGCCAAAAACTCAACCAGCTTTGCATCACTTTTTGGGCGTCCATCGGTCGCAGATGACCCTGCAGCCCCAGACATGAAGTAACAAACGACAAAGCCACACCATCCACTCAACAGCCAATTTATTTTGAGAAAACGATCAGTGTCTCTGAACGAACAAACCGCAGAAAAAAAATGGAAAAAATGGCCAACTTGGCCCCTTCTGCCAACTCCGACCGCTCCAAATTCCCTCCTGTTTGAATGGAACGCCTAGGGCAGCTGCACGCCGCAGTGCTGGAGTGAAAGGCCATAGCTCCTGCACAAACAACACCAGACCTGTAAAAACCCTTTCGTAGGCCGTAGGCTCAAATTTTCATCTAAAAGCACCAAGTTCATCATGAAGGCCTCATCATCTTGCTCCAACTGTTCGATGAGTTTTCCCAATCCTTGGTCGACATCAATTTTCCAAAGGAATGAGTGGCAAGACTTAATTCTTATAAAGTTTGAGTCTTCACGCCACTACTCCTGAGCTTCATATGCAGCAATACAACACAGCAACTCGGCCAGCACCCTTTCAAGGATTCTTCGATATGCTTCTGCAATGCTCCTCTAGTTTCATACTCTTGCTACACGCTGCCATATCGATCCAAGATTTGGGAATCCATATGCTACCATCATCTGGAGTCTGGAGTCTTCATGTGGGCTAATTGCATGATATATGGCCAGCCGCGCGACTGTGTGCAACAGTATAACTATGTATAACTCACTGCCGGAACTACATGCGTCGCAGTCAGTTGTACAACCGTTTAGGTTCCCAAGCCGACCTTAATGTTACCAACCTGCCGAGGATCACAAGAAAAGTAAGAAAGACTAATTACATCAAAACATAATGTAGTATGAAAATGTATTAAATGCGCTCTGATCCATCTGTACATTGTCAAAACCAAAAAAAAATACACAGAATTATATGCATCAAGAAGAGCCACAGAAATCATCGATCAAATGTTCGCAAAAACACCAAGGCACCCAGCTGAGCGCCATCGATCAACACGAAGCCATCCATGATCTGCCGAGCCCACGCTTCATCCTCGGCTAACTTCACCCAGCCGTTGGTCTCCTTCTGCAGCACAGCCTGAAAAGGATCTCAACAGGCTTTTAAAATTTGATCATCTTTTACCTCTCAGTTTTTGGTCTCAAAATGCTTGGAGAATGGAATGGGCACAGGTCATAAATCTTGATATGATGTCAATAGATTATTTTAATGAACGTTAGGTGACAATCTTTAGGGTGCAAAGAATCTGAGATCACTTACATCTCAGTTCCATCGGTTTGGAGGGTGTAGGGGTAAAGTAACGTCCACAAAATGGAATGTACGCGATCCACTAAATTGAGATGTTTGCGGTGGGATATGATATTCTATGAACTTAGGGATGGTTCATGTTGATTCTATGTATTCGATGTATTCTCAACATGTTGCAACACTTGCCTGGAATCGGAAAACGTCCAAAATATTGGAAAACCACCACAAAGAAATCGCAATGCCACAGTGCTACAACCGGAGCCAAGGGACCCGGAAGATTTCCCCAGCTGCCAAGACATGAACAATCTCTGCTTGTGTAGAGGGCGTGGCGCGAATAGCCACCCGGGGTCGATGAAGCGTTCGATACAAAGACATGCCGCGAAGAAGTCATTGGCCGACATCATCCGAAATGCTGTCCAAATGGAAGTCGGGCTGGGGATAAAGGTGGTCCAACGGCATGGAAAACTGCTCAGTTCGACAAATAACAGCACTTGGTCTGGATTTTTTTGTGGTAACCTTTGATGACTTGAGCGTACACGTGGTATAGTCGGTATAGTGCTGGTTTGCCAATGCACCTCGTGTTACTGCATCACATGCATCACGATTCTCTGCTTCATTTCCACCCCTTTAATGCGCTAACCAAAAACCTTTCCAAGCCGCCTGAAACACAACTTTCTACATCTGATAAGTCTGAGAAATGGCGGAGCATGGCGGACCCATACACACAGGCTGTACGAAAGACAAGTTTCCAATACTTCTGTGATGCCATGAGAGCTTTCTGTAGTGAAGTGGGGGGATGAATCCACAACAAGGTCCACCATCTTAAGATACCTTCAGATACTTGTTTAAGGGGGCCGTGCAACGCATCCACCAGGTGTAGCAATTGGAGGCTCCAATCAATGGGACATGTTGTGTTTGGAACCACAGCTCACTCAGAAGGTCATTCCAGAAGATTGCTCGCCGTCTTACTAAACAGTCTTGACAAAACAAATTTCAAACCCTCGCTGGCTAGCAAAATGCTTACGTTTCCCCAGCACAGCAACCCACCTGTGATGGTGGAACTGGCGGAATCCAGGGTTCCACTTTCTGCCTCATATTCGGCTCAAAAAAATCAGGGCCACCAGGAAGTTGAAAAAGTTCGAAACATGAAATCAACTTTTCCATACTTTTTTTCCACAAGTTTTGACGCTCTGGGATTGCATTCCAGGTGGCACTGGTGGAGCTGATGGGGCTTGAGGAACCTGATTGGACAAATGAGTTTCCTTTTCCATAAAGGTCTGTTACTTGGAGTGGGACATAAATGACATCAAATTATACCCATGACTCACCACTCACCTGCTGGTTCTTTCAACCCAGTGTCAAATTGCCGATCCCCTTGTGAATCAAGGGTTTACACGCTATGGAACCCTATTTTATAGTGATAAACTATGATAAACCTGGGGTTCTTGGGTTAGAGCACCTAACCTGTCGCCATTTAAGACATAGAGATGCATGTCCCAGTAGAATCTAGACCCATGACCCAATCGGAGCCACGGTCATCACATACCCAAAAGATCTGCCAACCTAACAACACAGACTACAATAAGTGATGGGAAACATAAACTCATACCATCTGCAGAACCGGGGAACATGATCTTACTATAAAATCATCTGGCATGACTTGCTGACCTCAACAAGTCGGCCTCGAGAGCAAAAGTGGTGCATTCAAAAACTGATAATTTAGGCACGCTGGGATTTCCGAAGAGGATCCAAAAACTTCTATTATATTCATTTCTAATGGTCCCTTACTATACCACCTTTTGGGAGTTCTGCCAGCTTAGGGTAGTTCACCAACCAAGAAGAAGCCATGAAAAGTCTGCCGGCCAAAATCATCAATGTCTATCTTCTTGTCCTAGGTTGTACAACGCCCCCCACCCTGAGATTCAGAAATTCCCAGTGCATCAACGACCTGAAGCTCAATTTTGACCAAATGACAAGGACTCTCCAACATCTCTCAGACTCTCCCTCCAGCACAAGCCCATTCGAACTGACACATACCCACTTCTTATTCATTCATTCCAAACACCTGTGGGGCAGCTGGCTGCTGATATGCCGTCGGCTGTTGATATACCGGCGGCTGCTGATATGGCACAGCTTGCGCACTGACCATTGGGGTTCTGGCGTCTCCTCAGGGGTTGGGGAATCGGTATGGAATCGGCAAACAGACTTTAAAGCTGAATTTTTACATGCATGAATTAAAAAATCAATATAAGTTTATGTATATTCATATGCGTATGGGATGCAAAGGGCTCTTAGAACTGTAAAGAAATGTTCGTAGAATGTGACGAAGAAAGGAGAACTGCTTGACAATTGGAAAGGTGGAGAAAAGATGTAGCCGAGTGAGCAATAGAAGCAACTACTAGATATATCACGCATATCTATCTATCTATCTATCTATCTATCTATCTATCTATCTATCTATCTATCTATCCACCAATCTAATTATCCATATATATGTTTCTTTGGCGCACACATTTCCGTTCATCTCGCGGGTTGTTTTAACCGTTCTGTACAGTTCGAGCCTTAGTAACGTCCTGAATCAGAGATGGGGTGGGGGAATTACAGGGTGAATTAGAGGAAATAGATATAAAACTAGAACATGGTTGCTGACTTGGCGTGACAGGCACCTGACGTGAAACCTGACTGGTTTGGTAACGTTGCACTAAAATATGAAGATACATTTCGTGGGTATGTGAAGTAAAGAGGGAAAGGTCATAGTGAAAGTCCTCAGAGTCCAACGAATGGAAGCCAATAAGGAAAAACCCGAAAGAATCCAACACTTCACCCGCAAATAGACATGAAAGCAAACGTGTATAGATTTTGTAACACTTGGAGTGTTTTCCATCATTCCGCTGCGAACCCCAGCCAACCAGCATTCCCTTGCCATCCTCGATTGGACATCTGTGTCGCTGCCCCACTCATGGCACTTGCCACACCTGCAGCCCCAGCACCGATGGCAGCACCTTCCACTGCAGTTAGGAGGCATTTGTGGATGCCTTAGGAACTTGGACACAAAGCACTGAAACTATTGAAAACTCCTGAAACTCATCAAGTTAAAAAACTGACTTAAAATTCTGAAAAATGTCATTGTCAAAAGTTGCGAAATCTTGGAAACCATCAGGATTTCCAGGTTTCTCAACATACACCTTTCAACCAAACTTTGCAGCTTGGATCGTATCGGTAGGCTTTTTTTTTCGCCATGGCACACGCCATGCAGGCGAAGCAAATAAACAGCCTCGACATGTGGGCTGAACAAAGGTCAAACTGTCGACCTGGATCACCACAACCAATAGGCATGCAGGCATGCCGATAGGCCCATGGGTGCTTTGTATTTTTTTCGAATGCCTTTTTTTTTTGGGTATTTGTTCCCCTGGTTTGAAAGATGCAGTCTCACCCTTCTGCATCCTTTTTCGCTTTAGTATCTTTAGTCTGCAAAGCATTCTGAGCAAGTCTTGGTCTGAAGAATCTCTGAAATCACCATGGCATCACCACTGCACCACCCATTTGGATTTCTATTCGAACATAACATACTATATACCTCTTACATCCTCTTACCAAATCCTCATAAACGCATGTAGCCATCCCCATTTTCATCGTGCCACTGGAGACTCTAGGGGACCGCCATCTGTTCTGAGCTCTGAATGTGTTGATGGATTCAAGGTCCCCTTTTGAGTTATGATTTAGCATCTACTATTTCTACGGTACTATATTGTCATTGCAGACCGTGAGGTTGGGACGAAGCTCGTGAAGAAGCAGCAGTGACTATTGGATACTATTAGATACTATTTTGATGCTATTAAAAGTGAATGACCTTCTTCTTCGTAACACGCGATTCAACGTTTTGCCCAGTGTAAATGTCAGCAAACATCTTTGCAGAACTAGCCCTCTTGACACTCTCAGAGGACTGACTTAGCGCCAAGAAACCCGAGAGGAAGACCAAAGAAGAGGCAAAGGTTGGCATCGCAGTCACCAGCACCGGTCCAGCAAAAGTCACATTCACCTATGCATATTGCCGATGTGCTTGTGACATCCTCACATCAAATTGACTCATGAACCTAGACTGTGAGCTACAGTAGTCACAGTTCAAGATTGTCTCCTGTGCTTGGATCCGATTGGTGGAACTTTTTCTGTCTTTCCAGCCAATTTGTATTTCCAAGTTTGATTTAAAACTGCCAAGCTACACTCGTTGAAGAAAGGCTTATCAGAGAATGTTGACTTCCTGCACACACCATGTCCACCTGAGCTTCCAGATATGGAACTTGAATGATTGCTTTGAGAAATCTGAAGGAATGAAGGAAAAAGTGCAGCGAAGACACATTGCGCTCTCGATCCTCGCAGCAGACAAGCAAGTATTATGAAACAGGTTTCATGTGGAAATGTTTCAGGAAAAAATCCCAAATTCCATCTGTGCTCAAATTTAGAGGTTCAAAAATTCATCTCAGCTGTGGTATCTCTGATGTGTCTTGCCAAAGCTCCAACTGTGCAAGAAACAGCCCAGGATGCTGGAAGGACCGCTGCCAGCGACAGGAATCGCATGGCGTTGCACGGCATGGGAGAAACACAACTGCAAAATGAAATTAAACAGCACAAATGACACCCATTGTTACCCTTGAACAAGCATCAAGTGATAAGTAATGCCAATAATGCTGTGTTCTTTGTACAGCCCTGGTACAAAACACAGTGAAGCATAAATACATCAGGTGGCAAACATGATTGCAAGCATGTAGATGGAGAGGCCATGAGAGGCCTCTATCCTCCGCTGCTCTACATTCGATGATCCTACACCCCAACACAAACATCTAAACCCAACTTCGTAGCTCTTGGAAAACTGCTTCCCTTTCAGTGTTTGGGTCCGGCTCGGGTGCCCCTACCCTGTTCTGCAACTCCATCAGGTCGCTTCCGCGTAGCGACCAGCTTTGGGAAGACAGCGACACGTACGGCATCGAAGCGATCCTTCCAACCTTGGGGGAATCTTGGCCATCCAACATGACACACAACTGAAATGATAAGGTTTCCAATACCTCCACGTAGGTGTGTTTTGATGAGTAATTAAATCATTTTTCTCCTTCAGACACACCATGGATGAAAACCCGCAAAAAACACAGTCGGCCCGGCGGCAGCCCCTTCAAAAAACTTGGTACACTTCTCGATTTGTGCGTGTCATCCTTGCGCAGGGGCCATGCTAATCTTCTCTGTATCGATCCAATTTTATCGGATGATCCCCGAAGGGAATCCAGTAAAGTGATCCCGAAAAACAAAAGACAGTAAAATGTATCTTACAGTTTCCCCAGTCCAAATCATCGATGAATCTCTGGAAAAATATGGAAAACAGAAACATCTGCGTCAGAACCTCAACATTTGTGCCAAACAGCAGGATTCGCCGCAGCCGCTTGGATGATGCTCCCAGCGCCTGTTTCTGTGATCAACATGTCCAGTGGAGGGGGGCACAAAAATATCCTAACAACCAATGTAGGCCGTTCGCTCGTTTGTCATCCAGATTTCTCACAAATTTTCCACATTCTTGATGGCTTTACGAAATGCATGTGTTCCAAGGTTCCATCTTTGTCATGACAAGATGCATCGCTGCTGCTGCTTGTGACGAAACCTGGTCCCCGTATGCCCGCACCTGTCGGCCGGTGGTCCTTTCTTGGTTCTGGCCCGCAAGTTTTCCAGAGCCTTTTCCAACGCCGCGGTAAAGCTTAAACCTCAGTGGCCCATCCTTTTCACTTTTACTCTACTGTCGATCTGTCTATTCATGTCTATTCTATCCCTCTCTCTGTGCAGCACGAGCAGGTCTCCGTCCTCCCTATAAATCGATCTGTCTCATGCAAACCCGTCATTTCGAGTGAGGTCGATAAGCAGGTCGCTTTAGTTTGGTCAGTTTTCGTTCAGGCATCGGCCCCATACAAACCGTTGCAAACCTTTGCTTGATCTCTTCTTGTGACCTACTGACATGGATCTGGAGGAACTGCACTTTAAAAGCAAACGACTATGACCTCGGCAGAGGTTGCAACCAAGAGACTCCAGCGGGACAAATCATTCGACAGGACTGGTGTGTCAACGGAAATCCCATCCTCATGTCGTCAGCCACCAACGGACTGCTACATCATGGTAGTGCAGGTTGCGCTGCTGTCTCAACTGAAGCCTTTCCAATTTGGTCTTGTGCAAATTCCATTTCAAAAACCCGTGAGCTATGGTAGTTGGTTGGTGTCTTTTTCAGGACTGGCGGCATACGCACATCTTGGACAAGGCTCAACTTCGTAGATGCCTTAAGCCATGCTCAAGTTCCAGCAGAAAGAGGCTTCACTTGGTCCAAAAGGCACCCTCAAATGGTCTCCCATCTTACAGGTGCCTTTCTATGTTATTCAGTACTATTTGCTGTTCTTTCCACGGTAGATGTTCACACCCCTCCCACATGGTGCAACAGAAAGTTCCGAAGCCAGGTTGCAAACTAAGACAATTCCAAGATCTCCATCCACAGGTAATTCTCCTCTGAGACCGCAGTGAGGGACTTCAAAACCTGACCAAAAGATGCAGCTAGAAGTTCGAAGGTGATTTTTTTTTAAAGATTCCCTCTCTAGGCTCTGGGAAAAGGCCTTTGAAACGGAGGATCAGAGCTGAATATGTTGAATCAATGGCAGCATGGATGATTTTTGGGAGTTCGATTTTGACAAGCAAACATCCCGCTGCCTTGCGGTAGGGTCATCTGTCTGGCAGCAATCCTCAGTGAATTGGGACATTGCCCGCCGATGCTCGTAGGTTGAGAAGAGCCAGGTTCCCGTGCTTCTGTTTGTTCCACAATTGTGGCAACAGTCGATTCCCTGTCTCAGCTATGGTGCTGGGGACATCAGCAGCACCTTCCACAAAGGCCTAGGTGGTAAATCTCAAATCACCCCGCGTTATGGACCCATGAACTTTTAGAATCTTCATGAATCTTCCAACCACGCCCAACAAGCGTCCATCTCTTTTGTGTGAACACCCTCACTGCATGTAAGCCACCTTCATGGCCGCATCCAACAGCTTACATTGAGCAGCCTGCCAAGGTGGGATTGACACATCTTTCCTGGTCAAGCTACAAAAAAACCGCTAGGCCTCGTCTGCACACTTTGTGTAGCCAGCAAAGAGGGTTGCAACAGGCACTACTCGGGTGACATCGCCGTTGATGACCAACTGACCTGATGCCTCCACCATTGCAGGAAGGGCTATGGAAAATTCAGAAGGTCGACTTAACTTTCAAAACCTATGGATAAAGATGATGACAATATGAGAGAGATGGGTAATAGGAAAGTCTCTTGCATAATTAATTACCTCCATGTGATCTTTTAGAATATTCTTATACCAACCAAAGAACTGTGCTGTTTTCTTTTAATCAACCTCTGCTCTCACTCTCACCTCATCGAAGTTGCACTGCTGTCGCTCCAAACCGGCATCCTCGAAAGCGTCCAAAAGCCGCTGAGCGAAAGCTGTAGCCATAGCAGGAAGTAGATTGATTGGGACAGTCTGGAAACTCCAACAGCTTTATGGATCTTTATGGACGTTTATGAATGATGGAGTTTCTTGGTTAAAAATGTTGGGGCCGTTGTTTGTCTGATGTTTGATTGGCATGATGTGTCGTGGTTTTGGCTCATGGATTAATTGACAGGGGATGCTTGTGGCATCGCAACTCTCTTCAAATTGGAGTTTGCTTCAATACAAATAAGTACATGCAAAGGGCTCTAATGGATATTCCCACTTGCTTGCAAATTTCCAAACAGGTGAGTTGCCTGATCATCTTGAAGGCCAGTCTACATATCAAAAATGAAGCTGCGGGCACATGCAGCTTCAGGTGCTGACTTGCAACTATGAGGAATGACCTGAAGTAATAAGAAGATTCAGGAATTCAGAAAGATCAGCACTCAGGTCCTTCCTGTCAAACTTACGTCATGAAGAGCTAGTCTGGCCACGCAACGCGTGGCAAATGCCTGACTTCTTATCAAGGCTTTGAAATCTAGTGAAACCTCAGTTTGACTGAGTGCCTGACAGGCTGGTAAAATCGTTGGTCGGGCAATAACATCTCCACCGTGCGCCGGTTTCACCGGCGACAAACTTGGGTGGAATTTCAACGTTAAGCACCAGGCTTCGTGCTGACTATGAAGGAGATGCATCTTCTAAAAGCTGCTGCTCCGGAGTGAGCTTTAAGTGGTGCACCACACCTCGGCCAAGAGACAACCAAGCAACTCTCTCCATAAAGGGGCTGCGTTGAGGTGAAAGGACAAAATAACTTAGACGGAAAGTTGTGTGACACGGGACACGGCTTGAAAACGCAATGGACGAAATATCTCCTTGAAGGACTATTAAGGAGACATTGAGTGAGTCGCTGGCCGTAGCGCCGTAGCACTATCCACAACCCCCCCCGACATCGGCCCCTTTCTTTTGCTACGCTATCACTGTCCTCTGCGTCTCTTCGCCTGGGGTTCCACTAAGTCCTTTGACCCCAAATTCTGTCGCCCTGCCATCGCAACACGGCTACAATCACCTCCCGCATAAGGACAACCCCATGTCACGAGTTGACCTCCAGCAATGGCCGCAAAAGCTGAGGAGTTGCCACGTAATGCGGTCACATTTTTCAATTTCAACTGGACTTCACTGCAATCGCCACCGCAGTTGGGATCACCCCATGTGGTTGCAGAACCATCTGCCAGGATGGCGGCAAAGGCTGCCGAAGAGGATTCTAAGCGCTGGACTCCACACAGGCCAGGAACTAAGTGCAAGTCACCACCACATTCCTGGGAGGTGGCATTGCTCATGTAAGCGTAAGGTGTTTCATTGTTTCCATCCTTGTTGTCATTTAGTTTCACCATGGTTTTGCGGCTTACCAATATGTTTGACACTGTCTTGAGCATAGAGGAAACAAGCAACTTGCCCCTCGCTGCAAATTGACAATGTTGTCTCAGGATCCTTATAGGTTTCGATTTGAACATGCTCCAACCCAACCACCATCCCCAAACCAAAGAAACAAAACAAGACACACCACTTCATCCCAAAGATCTTAACCTACCATCAGAATGGGTTCTCCGCCAAGCATCTGGGTCACCCCATGTTACTACCTTGCCCTCTTTGACAATCGCTGCAAATGCATCGCCTGCTGCTTGGATCTGATGAACATCATGCAACTGCCCTTGAACAGCGCTGGAATCTCCTCCACAGTCAGGATGTCCCCAGGTGATGACGGTCTTATCCAGCCTCAAGGCTGCAAAGGCCCCTCCAGAGGCTTGGATTCCAGTGACGTTTTGCAGCTCTCCTTGCACCTGGATATATTTGTATCAACTTATCTGGCAAACAAAATCGTCTAGAAAAGAGCAAAACAAAACTTGCATGATTATATTCGAAGACTTGCCTAGGGTCTAGCAGTTTTGGATATCTTGTAATTTCTCAGGGAGTTTAGACAGCAATCTCAAAACCTTCTGAAACCGAATGAGTTTGTTAGATTTTGTGCTGGCCCAACCTCGCTGCTGTCCCCTCCGCAGTCACAATGTCCCCATGTCACAACGGATCCATCCGTTTTTACCGCTGCAAACGCCCGGTCCGAAGCCGCCAGGGATGAAACGCCCTTCGTCAAGTGCTGGCGAACGCTGCGGCTGTCACCACCGAAATCGGGATCGCCCCAGGTGACCACCGACCCATTGGCCAACAGTGCGGCAAAGGCGCGGCCGGACGCTTCGATTCGTTGCACGTCTCGAAGTTGCTGGACGACCTCACTGCTTTTACCTTCCATTCGACCCCAGGTGGTCACCCTCCCATCACGCAACTGAGCTGCAAAACATGCAGTGGAGGAGACGATACGTTGCACATTCTTCAATTCGACACCACTGCTATCACCACCAGACTCAGGGTGACCCCAAGTTATGACAGAACCATCTGTCAACAAAGCGGCAAAGGCAAAGCAAGTGCCATAAACCTCCTCGACGTTGCGCAACAAAGGTTGCACTTCACGGCTATCTGCACCAGCATCTGGGTCGCCCCAAGTGACAACACTTCCATCCACTTTAACAAGGGCAAAGGCGTATGCAGTCGATGATAGCTTGGGACCTCTCACAGTAACCTGCAGTGAACGCAATGCAAGACCCATTGAAATATACTTGAATAGAATACTATGACATCTCATGACATCATACAATGACAATTCAATGCCATGTATAGTTGATACTGCATGGATTGCAACAAAACCCAAAAAAAGAGACAACCACGCCAGTCCAATCTCCATGCTTCAAACCAGTTGCAGTGATGGCATCTCCATGTTTCAGCCCTTCTTCTGAGAGGCTGTGTGACAGCTGAAGCACACGGCCTTCTGCAGTCAACAAATCTTGAATTCCAAGCTGCAAGGCCTCTTGGGCTTTACCTTCCAAAGGCTGGAAAACATTGGAAAACGATGAGCGAAAAAAAACACGTGCAAACATCCTTTCCTTTCCTATATAAAACCAACAAAACAGGACGACAAAAGGCTGCTACAGTCTGAGCAGCTCCGAAGATCAAAGACACTGGCACTGGTCAAAGCCGAAACGTGGATGTTGTGACCACTTAACAAACAAATTTGGATGGTCAGTTCCATCAAGGGCAGCCAAAGTGGACAGGAGACTACAGCGGTAGCAAGTGACCAAATGGACTTCAATAACTTTTAAGATGGCATACACACATGGTTATATATATATATATTAATGTAAAAATACATATTTATATCCATTCTTTTATATACATACACATATACTCGTGTGTACTCACATACTTTTTGACAAGGCCTTGTCAAATATACAGCTAACCTTGAGCCGTGCAGCTTCCAAAAGACTAAAAGACAATAAAAGACATGAAGGACCCTGAGCCGTTTTTTATCGTTTTTTGTTGCAAACCTCCTACTACGCACGCCTCCAAGTTGGTTCATGGTCTGAGGCTCTGGCGATCCATCGTCCGCTCCATGGTCCTATCCATCACCATCATTGGCAACTTTCATCACCAGAAAAAGCTCGAGATTTTTTCATTTCGACCGCGCGTTTTGCAACACTCTTTTTGGGATACCCGATGTACGGAGGACGACTGTAGATATATAATTTTATATGTTTGTATCAATCTGGCGCAAATTCGCTCTGTCCTTGCATGCAGGGCACGTTCCAAGTCCAGCAACTCCTGCGAAATAACCGAAGGTGCAAAGCATTTGAATAACATTGCTACACACACTCTCTCTCTCTCTCTCTCTACTGCTTGGTAAGGTGCAAAGTGTGAACATGTGTGAAGATAGTTGAAGAATGTTGAAGATAGTTCTTATATACCTGTTCTTCATTGTCTTTCGTTGCACCTAGCTGCAAATCCACATCCTCCTTTTTTCGAATCCTTGTGGTGCTTCACCATCTCATCCGTGTTTCTCTTCGCTGTCTCCTGTGGGCCGTTGGGAGGCTTCCAAGGCTGGCCGTCTGGCGACTTGATAAGCTGCCCCGTCCTCCACTTCTTTGAGCCGTTCCTCTTTCTGAGCGAAGAGCATCTCCCGCTGATCGTTGGACAGTTGCAACTCCTGGGTCCGTTTCCGAACAAAGTTCAGGCAGTTTCTGGCAGTTTCCTAATGGAAGGGAGCTCACTTTTGAATGACAGAAATGGATAGAAATGGAACACGCGCAAGTATGAGAGTTGTGAAACCATCATCTGTCTTGGGGGAGCTCCTAGTGAATGGTCCGGGGAAAAGCCACAACATAGTTTTAGATATAGAGATGTAGAAATATCAAGAGAATTCAGAGATATCAAGCTCCTTAGCTATGGCCAAAATGAATCCCAAGGTGCGTACTAAGTCACTACTACATAGTACTATCACATCCACCGCCATTCGCCATTCCACCACCACCACCACCATCATCAGTACCATCATCGTTTGTTCAGCTTCCAGTACAGCTTCAGCATCTGCTTCGTCACTCCTGCTCCATGGCTGCTAGGTGCCTTTGTGCACCACGGATGGCCATTTCCTTCTCTTGGCCATGGGCATACCTCAACTCCACAAGTGCAAATGGATTTTGTTGGAACATCAAGCAGGGCTGGACTTTCTAGACCATCATGCACGAGCACTCCATGAGGGCTTCGTGAGTTTTGGAGGAAAAAAACTCATTAATTTTGACCAGAATCTTTGAAGCTTGTTTTGGTGCATTCCTCACATCTCCTTGGCTCCCCTGCAATGCTTCTTCCATCAATCGTTGTCGCTCGATGAGATGATGGTCCCTGCACTCGGGTTGTGTAAAGGCTGGTTCTTGAAGTGGGAGTACCATGATGAGGATGTAACTTGTTCGTGACAAAACATGTGTGATTTAATGTAATTGTAATGAGTCATGAGTGTCATATGCTGTGACAAGATATGAACTGGCAACCTATAGGATTGCAGGCGGCACCTCATGCTTGCCTCTTCGCGCATCTTTTTCTCCAATTCACGCCTCGAAAGTGGATGGCAACAAGAAACAAGAGCTGGTACCGACGGAGCTCCACGAGTGGCACGTCTTTACAAGAAGGCCGGACGCAACAACACTGCTTTCGCGGAAACAAACGATAAGCTGCAAACGTTCGAGTCTCTGCTTGGGCTCGGATTTCGGCAATCCTTGCTTCCTGACTGTTCTTACTAGCGGTTGGATGGACAAGATCACGAATTTCTTCTCTTGTGTGGTTGGGCACCGCACAACAGGAGCAGATTTTACCATTAATGGCAGCTGGGTGACTGTACATTGCAATCCCTCCCAAGCCCTTCCGAATGTCCTCTCTAGCACGAGCTGCCGTCACATCTTTGTTGGCGCGTTCCCTTGGAAACATGCATGTAAATTCATCATAAACTCTTGTTCAAACAACGCACGGTTCTAGAAACTGTCCAGCATGTCGACAAAGATCCACTGGCATCTCTCACTAAATCAATCTTGAATCCAATTTGTTGATACATTTTGTACCCTCGCTTGACATGAAGGAGCGAATGTCTGAGAATAGCATGGCTGTACAGAGTTCATAGTAATTACAATATATCAGCAAGACATGTTTTTCCTGAAGCATTGCCTTCTATACCTTTATTATGACTATAAAATACTTGGTATATATACGCTGTATATAGAAATTTGTCATACATCTGCTAAGAGTATCCAAAAAGGATCTCACCCCTTTAAAAAACATCCACACGACACTCTACAAGAAAAGAAACAAACAAACTGGATCAAACTGGGCACCACCGACTGGATCAATTCAACCATCTCATGTGCTTCACGGACACGTTCCTGTTCTGCAGCCAGCTCCGCTCGGTGACGATGCTCTGCTTCGCGGATTTGCATGTCACACTCGCGACGCACCTGAGCAAAACTACCAAAGAAACTGATCAAAACTGACGGGTTATGATAGTTTCACAGGAAAAAAATCCAATCACCCTGAAATTGAGAAAACATTCAAAATATAATCAATGAATCAATGATCATGTTATCAATACATGATAATTCCTCCCAATCGTCAGGATTTTTGCGCCACAGTATCATACTTAAAAAAATGGGGATCTTGGGATCAACCATGGATTACAGTTTCGTCCCTACTGAAAGGACTCACGCCTGTTGGACCAGGTCAGCTTGATGCGCAAGCTCCACGGCATGTGCTGCTCGCTCCTGCAAAGCACCAAAATCTTCAACATCTAACAAGCCGCATTGTCACTTCCGAAGTTGGTTTGGTTCTCTGGTGAACCAACCTACTTGTGGGTTGTATCAGTTGTATCTAATCAACTCAAATTAGATACAGCAGATCGTCTCAAAAACGAATCATGTCCCCAAAATAGAACAGCCTACAATAAAAACAAAACAAGTTGGAGTCTTAGTGCTATTTGCTGCTGCGAATGTCTCACTCTCCCAGGATCTGGGCATCAAGCCGCCTCCCCAAGGAGCGACTGCAGCTGAGTGATACGCTCCTGGCATGAGGCTGTTGCAAGTGGCATGGTATTGCGAAGGCACCCGACAAATACACGATGTTCAAAACGATTCTGTCTGATTCTAGCGTTTTTATGCTATTTATGCTTGTGCCTGAATCAAACAAAACATTCAATATGATATTTCATGGCGTGCATGGAGAAACGGCAGCCGGTAAGCATCGTCCTCCATTTCTTGGAGCTGTTTTGCGGTGGCCCAATGGTAATCTTGAACCTGGCCAGTCAATCCTTGAACATCCGTGCTTTTGATTTCAGGCTTGTAGCTTCCACTTTGAAACATATCCAGCCAAAATCAAAGCAACAGAAACAAACAGAGAAAGTCATCCAAATAGATAGGCTACATGGGATGTGTTACACCTAACAAAAAAAATATTCAAATGATATACACTCCGGAAGTTCAATATAGCCCCTGACGTTGGAAGTCTACTTTCTTTTTGGGATGGTATATTTTCAGGGGTTATGTTAAACTTCCAGGGGGTATAACCATTCTTGTAACCTCTCAACCCAACCCCAACTCACACCGTTTCCACTCCGACCTGTCGTCTGGCATGTTCTTCCACCTCTGCTGCCTTTTGCCTTGGAGGACGTAGGAGTTTCCCTGCAGCTTGTAGGCCCATAGTCCAACCAACACCTTATGTTCTATGCTGCTTAATTTTCAGACTGTATTTTATAGCTGTACGAATCTCAGGAATTGCAATTTGTATCAAAAGCCTGAAATGAGAAAAACTCTAGTTCCAGTAGGAAGGCTGTGTGACTCTGCTATCTGAAAGACGGGGTGGCCTACATAACTCTTTTCCCGATTCTCCGAAGCTTCAGACCGTCAAACCCAAGTTCAACTACAAAACTCCCAATCTGTGTTCAGTTCCACCGGTTCCAAGTTCCATTTTCATTTTGATGGATCCTTTTGGGACCACGGGCAATGCAGCAGTCCTCTCCACCTGACAACGGAACCATTCTGGTGATGGGCTCGAGAGGGATGAGAATTCTTCTACCCAACTTCCAGAGGTCTCCATCTTTCCCACTTATGTTTCCCCCAAAACACCGGGTATTCGGCATTTGTGGCCATCATGTTGCCGCAACAGCGTGAAAAAATCACACTTGACCTTCATCTCTTGCACTTCCAATTGCCATGACTTCACCTTGGTCTCGCTTCCAAAACTGCCATCTAGAGTTGTACAGTATCCAAGAAGCATCACAGGGTGTGAAGGGGGTCACGTTTGGATTTATAGAACATGATTCAAGGAAGAAACTTTTGGGAGATGTTTCTGATGATTCCACCATCTCTGGCTGTTTCCTAAGGGCCCATGCCAAGGCTTCATGCTCTGCCTGATGGCAAAACGACTACAACTCGACCAAGGAGCATATCCACAGCGACCCGCTGTTTTCTTAGAAGGCACAAGCATGTAGCTAACCCGCAATTGAAGGTCCACTTTGACCAAAATTCTCATGATTACCAACTGTAAAAGCATCTATCTATCTTTAGTGAAATATGGTGGATGGAATCCGCATTGATTGCTGGTTCCACAGCACGGTCGGGTCACCTCCTTCTGCCTCTGTGCCAACTCCTCTGCATGACGGGCCGCCTCAGAAGTACATCACCGCGAGGGTTGCAACACAAATACGAAACCTGTCTGAGATCCCCTCCTACCCTTGACATTCCTTCACCACTTCACATACACCTCCCAAACCCTTCCCAGGTTAGGCCTTCATGGCTTCTAACTGTGCCTTCCATTCCGCCGCCTGGCTACAAAACGGCTCAGTTCAACAATTTTTCATCGACCAAGCTGGCAGGCTGGACGTCTGGAAACATCGACCTCGGCGTGAATTGGTGCACGTGATTCGTCACACTGAAAACACACCTTCGTTGAGCAGTGGAAGCCAGAAGTTTTTTCATCTTTTTCTCCGTTTGCTAGTTGCCTTGGTGGATATCAGTGAATATCCCCACATCGTCTGCCAACTCGTGCTTCTAGAATGTTGAAATGGAAGCTAAGAAACCACGGAACCACATCATCAACACCTCCATGCAGCACATGTTCATCTTCCACCTTTGCCCGCCTTGTATAACTAGTTTCGCCTTTGGCTGTCATGTTTTTGAATATTGGTTTTATGGGCTGGCACGACGATGCAAGAAGCAGCCCCCGAGGGCACCGCACCATTCAGCCAGGTGGCAAAACATGGTAAAATCATCGCAGGAAGTTGACCACTATTGTATATGTAGAGCTTGGAGTCAAATGAAGAAATTTGTATATAAAGAAACGCGTTGGATCACTGCTGGGAAGGGAACAACTTGGATGTTGAGATGGTCAACTCCCACATTCTCTCACCAGGGTTTGTGGGGTGCCATGCGCCACCTTGTTGGCAACCCCTTAAGGGTGCCTTACAAGCAAAATAGAGCAAGCGCGTGGCTTCTCGATTAGAAGCCCTCGTTGCTCTGAGAAAAAGCATAAAAAGCCACCGGCTGGTTCTGTTGACTCATAGTCACATATAGTCACACCAATTGTTTACCTACTAGGGACATGCTAATCCATGCTAATCCATGCTAATTCTATCTAATCATCCACTGAATGCTCAAGGCTTACCCTGCCCAGCCAGTCGCTTCCAAAGCTTTAAAATCTCAGTAGTACTCTGCCTGCCGAGCACCATTATCGTCAAGGGCGACTCAGCTAACTTTCCGTGAGAAGACTCGCTTCACCGCAAGTCCGTTTGGACTGACGAGTTCTTGAATGGTGTCCTATCAGCAGGGCTGATTCCATTTTGGTAAATCACCTGTCAAATTATAACTCATCTATGTCATATAATACCCCACCCGATTTCCCAAGCATGGCTGGTCCTCCTCCCGGAGATAGCGCTTGATCTGACCAAAATCCTTTGGAGGTTTCTCTGACCTGACCATCGGGAGATGGCGATTTTGTTGTCAAACTCCTAACAACTGCTGTCCAGCCCCGCCTTAGGGTCATTACCAAGGTCTGACCATCCCATGTAGACCGTATCTTGACTGGCTTGTCTTCAATAGGATCCATACCGTCCTGGTGGCACGTCTGGCTACTTCAATAAAACATGCATCCCCTGCCATTGCTGTATGCATGCTACATCTTTCACGGGCAACCAGTCCTGTTCCTCGCCATTGGTGAGGAGGTTAAAGACTTTTGTCCCTTTGGGATTTGTTTGTGTGATTTTGAGCTTGTCCTCCTCATGCTCCACTGTTTGATGCACTTTCTTCACACCGTACCCCATGGTCTTGGCCATGGAACGCATCATATATCCGACGCCCATGCTTTTCAAGTATTCGTCAAAATTGCCTTCAACTTTCAGGAGGGTCCACTCCCCTGAAAAATTGGGCATCGCTGGGGGCACAGGTGCTTCCTTTGCACCCTTGTCTTCCTTTGCTTCCTGGCAAGTCGAGATTGCTAATTGCGAGTGACCCCAAAAAATTAAGGACCACCCAAGACCCACATCCCACAAATCCAAGAGATCACCTTGTTTATTTATGTTTATTTGTTTCTAGTTGGGAAATCAATGGGGTGCTCAAAGGACACTTTGTTGGGAGACTCCTCTGTCTTGACATGCTCAGGCTGAAGCACAACATGGTCAAGGTCACAAGAAGCTTCTACAAGGTCGTCCTGCTGCCGTAAATCAGAGATGGCATCAACTGGCAATGGAAATTCATTTCTCCAAAGTATATCTTCCAACCTTCAATGACTCCAATGTCCCTGTTTAGCATGTTGAGAAAAAAAACAGAGTGATTTCTTACAACACGGCTGACATCACATCAAACTGCAGAGATTCCGTCTCCTGGCCCAAACTTATCGTCGAAGGGCCGTCAGTGGAACAAGGGCATCCCACCAGAACGGCAACCTTTTGGAACATCAAAACGGTCAATTCATACAACGCTGGCAACCTTACAACCAGCCACCTTGCGCTATCAAAATGGTATTAAAGAAGTACTGGAGCCAGAAGGCTGCAAGGAGCAAGTGCATTTAGAATGGCTGCTTTTCACCTTTTGTTGCTCCAATAAAAACATAAAAAGGACATGTACACCAACATCACTCTCAAACTTCTGTTGTGTTTTCTGCTCTGTCGTGTCTTATGTCTTCGTTCTCTTTCGAGCTTGACTCCACATCCACCCGGGCATATTGTAAGGAGCCGGCGGACGGCTGAATGGATCAACCTGCAAGGGTCGGTCTAACCCACAAAACCTCCTGATCGCCAAACCATCAAGTCATAGACATTCAGACACCATAAATAAATATGTATACATAACAAATATAGGTGTATATATTCATATACTATAAAGACATGTATTATATACCCGAATCTATACGCAGCACTTGGTCTTACGTGTGTGCCACCGCTGTGATCCAATGATCCCATTCTCGTCCAGCCTTCATGGCCATGATTGCTCTCCTTCGAAACTCGTCTCGAAGCTTGACCAACTGAGCCAAGCGCGTCGCGGCTTGGCTTGGAAAACCAAAAGGCTCCGATTTTTGGACTCAGAAAGAAGCTGGATCAGCATTTGGTATATCATACAGCGGAAGAACGTTGAAGAGCAAACGCACACAATGGGATCATCAAGTCAAAAACCTCAGAAATGTCATTCAAAATAAAAGGCGGAAGTTCGAGGCATTGCTTATCAAAGAACCCAAAGGAAGAGTGGTCAAAGGGTTGATCTGGAAAACCCCCCTTTTCTCCACTTCATCTTCACCTATGTTGGACAGAGTCTTCCTTTTAGGATGGCCCTGGATGCATAGCATCCGGCAACTGGATGCCATTGAACAGATCTAGCAAATGCCATGTTGGATGTCACAAGTTCTCAGCTTGGATTCACCAAACCGTCGACAGTCCTGGGGGTCTTCGGTGTTTTAACTTGCGAGGAGGGTGTTTGAGATGAAACATCTATGAACTAACAACCCTAACACATATTCCAACTGTTTCAAACTGTTTGTTGAGATTCACATTTAGAAATACTAGTAGTTGAAGGAACATCTCCTTCTGAGAGAACCTGGACGTCAGCACCCAAAAATGGTGACTTGAAAGAGCTGCTTGTTGAAGCAGCTGAATTTGACCGATGCGCTTGCGGCATCCCAAAGGCTTAAATGAATTCGGATGCCCAGAGAAGGCATTGAGGCACAGGTCCTTTTTAAAAATAAAAATCAGAAATGATTGACAAATAACATGCAAGTAACAAATCGGATTAAATATGTGCAAACATAACGACAGTCAGTTTCCATCAGTTTCCTGATTTCCTGCATGATTTGTTGGAGGGACCGCGGCCACCTTTCTCTCTTTTCTTCTGTACCAGGCTGGGGCCAAGGTCTGAGTTGTCAGGCACTTCGGCTCACTTGACGCGTGCCCTCAGGCTGAAAGCAAACGATATTGGGATTCTTCACAAAATCACCAAGACAAACTAAGTTTGGAATTGATCTTACCTAACTTTATGGAATTTATAAGTCCAGTGACTGAAAAAATACAGAATCAATCAAAATCATACACAGTACGTATCATAACCTATAATTACTGTACATATATATATATATAACATTATATAACTATAAATAGTAGAATACAAATTTCGCTTTGTCTCTTTTGGAGCACGGAAAAGGCACCCAGGCTCCAAAACTTACTGAAGTTCCGAGCATTTTTTCGCAAAGGTCCGTCTGGATGCCCTGTCGACGCAAAATGCAAACCTTCTGGTCTTGATTGACTGAAAAGCGCGTGCTTTGCCAAATCAACCTCATGAAACAGCGAATTTCTCAACCATGCTGCTATGATGTCTGACTCAAACCTGCACCAACAAAGCATGCATTACTCTGCAATGCCTCTAGCACATCCCCCACTGGCAACCACGAGGCACACATCGCATCGGCCAACCTTAAAAAAGGCATTTCAACCAACAAATGCGAAGTCATTTCCTACAAATTGGACTCTCTGATGTTGGGCTCCCTGGCTGATCCACTTCCTTGGCCCGACAAGAAACATATTCTCTGCACACTGGAAAGCCCATACATTTTTCCCATTTTTCCTACACCCTTTTGGGGGGGTAAAAATGGGAAAATCACCATGGAAATCCCCACCGTTTTTTCTGAGTGCTAAGCCAAGCTTTGACAGGTGACCTGTTTTGGCCAAAGGGGACCTTTGTTGGTATCCGACAGGTTTTTGTACAGAAATCATAGTCATTTGGTCCTATCTATACATCTATCCTTTAAGATGCCATACATATCAGCGATACACTCATAATCTTTTGATGCAATGCAATACCTCATCTGGTTGAAATTCTACCTGTGTGTTTGTGTCACTCTTTGTTCCCAAGACTTTGTGGGCTTTGAATATCTTCCAATGTTGACTATTTGCAAGGCACAGGTGATACACCTGGTGTTTTGCTGTTCCCCATCTCTGTTCTTATGAAGCAGTCCCTCACAAAAATGATAAACTGCCGCAAAATGATCTTTGAGTATAAGATCATTTGCTGCACATGGATGTACATGGTACATTGTAACATGGCATGGTCATAGATATGACATGATGACACAACTTCTTATTAAACTATCCTCTCAAGTCCGGTTTTCTATTGTGCTATTTCATGGACTTATTTGCTGAAGTATCCACCTCAAGCAAGCACATTATTACCGTTATTGATCTATTATTGAAATTACAACTATATCACATGTTTTTTCCCGGGGCATCCAACAGCTTGCCCGAAGTCTATATGACATATCATACAGCGAATATACAGCGAATATATACAAATATCTTATCATATCCGTTCTTTTCTTTCCACCCCACCACCGTATCCACTCTGTGATCTATGTACAGTATCTGTCTTGCAGTCTTGCAGCCTCTGTGTCTCGCCCTCCGTTCCCGTCCTCCCTGCATCCCTCCCTCAAATGTATACATCATATCACACCAGCAAATCGAAGCGGATATACCTATACATACAGCAGTAGAATATCCTTGAAACCCTTGTATCTGTGTGGCACTTCCGCACTTTAATTTTGCAATAAAAAGTTACACCAGCATAGACCCCAGAGTATCATCGATTTTCCGCCCCTGCCCGACACACCCAAAACGAATCCAAACAATTTGCAAGCCCTCACCCATACACATATCAGACGACACCTCAGACGACACCCTGCCCGACAGCCCCCCCTAGATCTGCGAACCCTCACCCAAACAGACACCAAAGGACACCTCAAACGACACGCTGCCCGACAGGCCCCCCAAAACGAATCCACAAAATCTGCGAACACTCACCCCTATACTTGAAGGAAGAACCCCAAATAGACTAATTAAGTATTATCCCACCAGCCCCTTTTCCTTTTTTCAGCCTTTTTCCTATCGAATCGACCCACGCCTTCACCACGTCATAAGGTCCGGAAGAACCGAGTGAAGATTCGGTTTTGAAGCCGCTATGGCTACGAGCCCACGGAAAAGCACTCGATTTCGAAAAGCCGTGAGGCGCCTGGCACCGACTTTGAGGTGGCAAACGGAAACTTGGCAAACAGCAATGAAACTTCCAACCAACATATCTCTGTAATACATTCCTGTACAGTATATATACACAGGTCTTCTACATTGCTCCCCTTACGCCATCAAGATCCAACACGCCACACCTCACAACCCCTATTTTTGTTGATGTCCGAGCATGTCCGAGCTGACAGGATTCCGCACCTTGAGGTTCCAGCTGAGCGTCCAACTCGAACCGGCTTTGGTGGTGGCGGCGGTGTCCGGGGAGGATTTGAAGTTCTTGTCCTTTGATGTTGCACGGTGATGTCGAACGAAGTGACAATCCATGGCCAAACAAACTCTTACACAGTTCCAACTATATAAACTTAAAAGATCTTGATTGAAATCTCACAGAAATGCTCGGTCTGTATCAACAGACACCCTTTGGACATGTGAAAGCGTCAAGATCTTGTTGTAACCTTATGGATGACAGTATGCTGGACGTCATTCGGGTTAGTCAAACAAAACCAGAATCAGCTAAAGACTACTTCCTCAGAGAAAGAAATCAATACAGCCTGTAGTGAAGTGGATCATTTGGAGCCAACACTAGTTGAATAGCAGCATCCAACATCCCGCCCCAAGCCTCAAAACCTCGGTATGACATGACCTGAGCTTTTTGTTTCAATCAGCACGCCAACCTTTCCAAACATCACACGTATTCGCTGATTATTTGACCCAATCAACCCATGTCAAGTTGGGACTTCATGGGCAGTTCCCATGCTGAGGACATCACAGATGCAATATCCACGTGAAGGACGTACCTTTTCAAGGTGTTCCATGATGCTCTAGCGGCACGCAGCTGCAACATGGGCATACGGATGCTAGGGGATCTTTGTGTCGGACTAAACTAAGCCGATATAACCATAACCTGAGACTGAGTACAGTAGGTGATATATCTTATGAGAATTTATGATACATCGTTTAATCGAGGAAGCATGGCAGAGCATAGGAATCACCATGGAGGCTGCTACGTTTGGCTATTTTCAAGGGTGGTACATCTACTCTATGTACTTCAGGATGTCATCCTCATGTTGGACCACGTGCTCAGTCAATATCTGTAATGTCCAGGAAGGATTCCCATGACTAGAAAGGTGACTTCAAAACATGGGACCCAAAAGTTGGACATCATGAATCTTAATGGATTCTTTGGCTCCTCACTTCCCAACCTATTTTCAGCAGCCCTGGCTCACTTGTCCGGGTCCTGCTCCACGTCCTTGATCTTGTCCAAAATCATCTTATCTACAAGATGCCCGCCGTGCAAACTGGAAGACTTGTGGCCCTGCGAGGTGGGAGAACATCAAGAGGAAGGTAGTTCAGCTGATGAGCGAATCGAAGCGAAGGCAATTCGCGTTAGCGCCTACGCCGCTACCCTCCAAATCATAAAAATCCGCCGCTAGCAGAAGGGAACTTGATCATTGTTTCTATGCCGATGCATGTTTGTTGCAGGAATGTTGCAACCGACTGCTGCCGCCTCAGTTGAGTCTGCAGAATCCCAGGAAAGTTTGGCACTCATGGTCATTTGCGGCGCATCATCTTTGAACCTTCCGGGCATTGGCAGGTGTTTGCCTAAACACCACATTCACGCTCTATGTCTTTCGCTTTGATCACAGGATGGATCGAGAACAACTTGCAGGCCACCGGTTCCAAAATCTTCAACACCCTCCCTTCCATCAACGCCTCTGTTTGCTCTCATCGTCGGGTGGAAAAATCAAAACTCCGTGGAAGGTCACCTGAAAGTCCAGTTGAAACGGGCTTGCTGAATCGCTACTTGAAGCCACACACACAGGGTTAGCTTCCAAACTCAAATCCAGTTTACCTATGAACATTCATTGTGCTGTACATGTTTCCTTGTGATCAACCACATCCTAGCTTCACTTCGACTGCCAAATAACGTCACATAACAGAACAGATTGCTTTCTACTTTGAATACTGGACAATGGTTCGTGTTAGATTGCTCCGTTTCATCTCAACACATTGTGAATCCAATAATCTTAATCCAAATCATCTCGGATATTCTGAAAGCGAATAAGAAACCCACCACGTGACAGCAAGTGCCTTTTTGGAAATGGATGGATAAATCTTACGCTATTTCATGCTATATTGAATCTTGGAAAACCTTGAGGCCTGAGGCCAAATTTCCGAAATTTTACAGAAAGAACCATCCATTGCCTTGGAAAATGAGCTAAGCAGCTTGTCAACCCATCGTTCCACCCGCATCAAACCCAACCACCAAAGCCTGCAAGCCCTCAGAAGCTTTCAAGTTGCAAGTGGCGTCCTGCAGTCGTTGGTGTCTCGTGTCATGTGAACCGAAACAATGTCACAACCTCCCACGTTGGGGTGGCAAACAAAAAAGACACTGAAGATTTCGCCCAAATTTACCCCAAACGTCCAACCAAAGATTCAAACAAAACTTGTCACATCCTTGGTAGTGCAACTGTACAGGATGTAGCTACCTCGGAGCTTTGAAGGCAAGACATTTCCACAGAAGGCGTGCACAGCTTTGCATTCATGCACCTGAACCTTTCCCATGGAAAAAAAAGGTCCTCTGCATAAGAAAATCGTTTGACTGCATAGACCTGCCATGACCTACCTTGCCTTCTTTTTTGCCACATCACATAAATCTTTTCGATGGATACAGGAGTGGCTGTCGCATGCGGATTCTTCACCAATGTGAGAAAACAGAAACAAATATATAAGGCAGCGACAAAGTCCGACGGCGGCTTTTTCCTTGCCAAAAAACGAGTAGCTTCACATCCCAGAAATGCTAGAGCAGTATTCGTTTCTCTGCTGATTTTGGATTAGACATGATGAGACTATGATAGATCTAAATCCTTGTTCAGAATAACGAGTTCATTCAATTTGATTCATAGATAATTATAGCATCCCTATCTACCAGGCATAGCTTCCTACCGTTTTAATCCTTTTCTACAAATGCCGTGTCCGTCGGACCGAGGTTTTGTGGCCATTCTGCCAACTTAAGGAGCCAAAAAAAAGGCACAGATGAGCCCTGCATGACTTTGTCCTATCATGCTGAAACTCCTTTGGGATGTCATGTAGGAGCTAGCAATCAGGATTGAACTCGTGGCAAGGTCTGCTTCACAAGCGGCCCCACTTTGACTCAAGCACATGTTGCTGGAACCTAACTTGATCTGCCCGTTTCCTTTCAGCTCTGATAGGATTGCATCATTCCCCAGCTTTACTGTTGCAAGAGGCGTCGAGCAAACAAAATACTGTGCCTAGCCTCGTCAAAGCCTTTATTTGTTCAGCAAGCTTTGCTGTGCCAAAAAAGCTTGCTGGGAAGAGCCCTCGCAGGACTTATCCTTCTCGCTGAAATCGACACCTTTCCTTTTGCAAGCATGGACACTCAAGCACAGCTTCGGCAAGCCCTGTCACTGCAGCAGCGACGGCAGCATCAGCTGCTTCCGATCCAGGAAACTCAGAAAATAGTTGTGCATCTGCAGCCGGGTCAAAGGGCCCCAGGCCACTGCAAAATACTTATTGCGAGCATCTCCACTTATAGCTGCTGCGGCTCATGGCTCCAAAACCCTGTGCATTTGTGGAGTTTTTGAGGAGGGCACGCCGTAGCTCAGTCGGCAGCACAGTTCCACTCGCGTCAGCATGTTTAGTCTTCATGCTGCCTGACCTTGCAAACCATGCGTAGCTTTGGCAGATTTTTTTCACGTGCGTTCAAGCTGAAAACAGGCCATCGTGACGTGGGAAAGAGCGCGCAAGAGGGCTGTCCGAGTGCGCAGAAACATGCGGGATACATTGCGAAAACCGCAGTATCTCCGTTCCAGTCTAGGGTGGGCTGTATGACAGTGGAGCTACACATATCTCCGTCATGAGTGATGAACTACCAAAAAAAATGCAAGTTCAGGAAAACAGCAACTCCTCCCCAACGTGCCGCTTGGGCAGCAATTTCTTCTTTGCTGAAACATGATGAAACCAACACGAGTTGCATGTAGCGAAGTCTTTCCAGAAGTTCGGACAGGTCCTTCTTCAGGCCAAGTCACATGGAAGCAAGCGCTGCTCCATGCAACTTTTACTTCATCTGTTTGGCCCCATCCATAAGCGGAAATATCAATGTATCAAACTAAGCGACTACCTGCTGCACCAAACCCGGAAAGACTTTTCCACAGCACAATGTGATGTTATCTCTTTGAGCCAAACGGGTGGTTGGCATACCCGTTGCTCCTGCTGCAAAACGATTTTCTTATGGTGGCTGCTGGGTCATTTTCAATGACGCATGCAACTGCGCTTGCCTCACCAAGCTGCCAGCCACCTGTCCAAAGCGCACTTGCTATGCTCGCTTTTGATGGAATTGCACTGGTGGCCTTCCCAAGGGCTTCACACCCGGCGAGATGCTCGGTGACGAAAGATTGGGGGGCCATGTTCAAAGGAGCGCTTCATGTTTCACTGTAGCACCAAATCAAGTCCCATTCGCCCAAGTGATCAACCATGAAGTTGCAAATCCGCAATGTCCATTTGCCGACGCTGCTTTCCCTATTCAGCAAGGCTCTATCTGATTTGTACGTTCCACACAACTCAGCCATTGTCATGAATAAGTCCTCATGCTTGCCGCTTCTACTCTTCGAGACACAACAAGGAGGTGTGACACACCTCAACGCAACTGATCCAAATTCCTCTTTCAGTCTCTCCTCGGCTTCTGCCCAAGGCCAAGGGGTTGGTCTGGTATGTTTAGACTTATAGGTCCTAGTTGCTCAAAGGGGCTTGATCCAGAATGGCTTGAGCAGTTGAAATCCAAGTCTGACCGCATGCCAAAAATGCCGTCATAAAAAGGAGCCTCGTCTTCCTCGTCGTCACCTGCTCACCAAATTAGGGTTGCAACGAAATGTGAGTTTCAGGAAAGTGCCAAATGAGCGTGGACCAACGTTTGACAACGGTGCAAGCTGTCGTCGACTGTGTGTAATGCTTATGTAGCATCAATAAAGCGGGTGTCAATACAAGAATTCCTCAGACCCCCCAAATACATAACTGGGCTTAAATGTGTGCCAGTTATGTCTGGGATGTCATACAACAATTGCTGTCGCAGGAGGTCATTTTTCCGATACCATGCCTATTTATTGTTTGATTAGAATATAGATTAGCAATCACTTTTAGAAGATGTGAAGCAAGAAGAGACTCAAGTATCACAAGCTTTGGATTTGGCAAAAAACTTCCTAGTGAAAACCAGATCAATCCCTCATGACTTCTTGTAAAAAAATCAAGCTCCTTAACAAGCTCACAAAGGGGTATCAAAGGGGTTATTATTGGCACGTTGACATGATGGATGATTTGGTGGATCTCCCAATCTCTCTGTGGCGGGTCGAAGGTGCAAAACCAAAACGAAGCGCCTCTGAGTGTAGTGCCTGAAAGCGCAAAAGGGGCACAGGGCGCACATCTGCCACTTGTAAGGTGTTTTGTTGCATAAATCAAGAGGCCTCAAAGAATCCAAAAGCATGTTACTGGTGGGTGAAGAACTTTTTAGGCTTATCTTTTTTCTTGATCTGCTCTCGTCTTGCAAAAATGCTACCTATCCAAGGAAGCTTCCAGTCCTTCCAACCATTGAGGATCACACAAATGAGCCCAGTCGCTGGTAATGCACATCGCGATACAAATTGTTGCACTTTGAGTCCTCCAAGGGGAAACTGCAGTGTGTATGGCTACGATTTCAATATCTAAGACACTTGAGAAACGAACCGAAAGGCCTCTAGCCTAAAGGTGACCACGAAGTGGATCGAATTCAAGGAGTCCGACAAAAAGGTCTAAAGTCTAAAAACTATGATATCTCTTGCAGAATCACCCTCATCATCCTCATCCTCCTTATCCTCATTAGAATCATAATCATAATCATCATCATCACGAAATAAACTTGCACAAAAAGAAAGCAGCAATGCTTTGGACGAGAAAAACGTGTTTTGCAAAGCACCTCCACGAGACTCCTCCAACTTCTGGCCAGGGCCGGGTTGACGGTGTGAGGTGAGGGGTGGAGGAGTGGTTTCCAGTGGTGAGCTGTGTGGAGTTTGAGGTGCAAAAAGGCAAAAAGGTGAATTCAATGGTTTAGAATGGTTTAGGTGAGAAAGTGGTTGCACACCAAAAAAACAGAAAACCACACTTTCTTTGACACTTCAACCCTCAAATCCATTGGGAAACATGAACCCCTCAAACGGGCCCAGCACGTGCCTCTGGGGACTTTCCTATCTTGCCTGCAGGGACAAGGGGCCGTGGTAGGGAATGCCACTTGGAAAGCCTAGTCACTTCCGCTTCCCCAACTTACCAGTTGTATTTCGCGTGCCTGGACTGCAACCCATGTCAGGTTGGCTCAGGAAATGGTAAGCCACCAACAAGCTGTGTTTTTGAGAAGCTGGGACTTAGCCACTTCTGCGCTGAGAGTGTTGTACAAGTGTGTGTCTCCATCAGATCCATCAATCTTCTTAAGGTCAATGCATGGTGTTGTCATTGTCACATCATCATCATATTTGTTTGGGCATGCTATGAGCTGCAGTTTCTCCAACAACCTTCATGCAACTCTGCTAGCTTTGCTGAGTTTGCTCCACCATCTTCAGTCCGGTCGAGGGAAGATCATACCTCATACCATTTCAATTTTGCGCACCGGCTTTCTCTCTAGGTACCAATTCACCATGGGTTATCCACGGTGACATCGGCTACCACGGAACTGCCACGGAAATTGGGCCGTTGTTAAAACAACCCATGCTGCGCCGGGGGGGAGAAACCCTACAATTCAGTCACAAAAGAAGTGGGCCCGAATGGTAAAGACATGAAATGAGCATATCTCTATTGGATTCAAGTTCGAGGATCCGCCGCAACAAATTCGACATCTCATTCTGCGAAAGCAAAAAGCAAAATATCCTGTGAGAAATTGCACTTTTTTGTCACGGCCGAAACTTGCAATGCGGAAGGTGGACCACATCCAATCCGGTCCAATTACAACAACTCAACAGGAACAGTTGGGGATGATCTACCATCTTCTATGTTTCGAAGTTCTTCTTATATAACTGCGCCCAATGCAATAATTACATTGAATTATATTGAATCATATTGAATAGATTATAGATGAATAGTTTCTTGATCCAACAAATCTCCTTTCATCTCAACATCAGTTCATTTGGCTGCAGCTTTGGTCTAGTAGAAGCAGTCGCAGGGGTGATTTTCACCCCCCTATGCTCCAAGGCCAGTACTGGGAAACACCAAACAAAGATGTGTCATCATTTTCGGGGGCCAAACTAAGGGTTGAAATGGATTGAAATGGGTTGAACATTTGAAACTACTTGAGATGTTCGATTTGGTCGAGTTTTCTGCTGGCATTTGCTTTCATGTCTCATCCCGCCAACCTTGGATGCTCCTCACAGTCAACGCATACTCGCAGCAACATGACGTGGATTCTCCCAACCATCACCCAGCGTTGACACCTACCAAATCCCGTCCTTTGCTGACACATCTTGAGCAGGAGATGCAGGAGTATTCCCAACATTCACCCTTAGGGTTCTCATGGTTCTCAGTTATCTCATCTTTATCATCTTGACATGCCCATCCTACAACAGCGATGTTGCCGAGGGCACGGCCCATCTTCGGCACGAGCGATGTCTGAAAGATCCAAACATTCCACGTCCGAGTCCTCCGGCAGTTTGAAGAATTTGTCAATATAACATAACAGCAGGAAAACAGATTATGCTTTCCCTTCCATGAATGTTTTTGCCACAGGCCCTTTGATGCCCTTAGCATTTCCATGCGAATGTGCATCCATCCTCTTACCCATGTTCCTGTCAACTTTGCCATGCGTTGCAGAGCGGAACAGCCATTTCTTAGTGACTGTGACTTACAACATGGCGTGGACCACTGTTCCACCGTTCCACCTCCAGCTCAAAGTATTCAGCCACTCGAGGCCTCCTTGGAATGACCCCTCCGTGATCATGAACCAAAAAGTACTAAAAACCGAGATGCGGACGACACCATCTTAAAATAAGCCTGGCTGAATGAATTCAAAGATCAGAGAATTTGATGATGAACATGAACATCATGTAACTCATGAAACTCATGAAACTCATGAAACTCATGAAACTCATGAAAATCATGATGATGATGATGATGATGATGATGATGATGATGATGATGATGATGATGATGATGATCAGGAGGAGGAGGAGGAGGGGGAGGAGGAGGAGGACAATGATTGAAGAAGATGAACATAGTGGTGATGATGACGACGATATTGATGGGGATGGTGATGGTGATGATACAAATGATGGCGACGACTTTTTGTTGTCAGACTGAGAAAGAGGTAGTTGTTCACATTTGAATAAGTTTTTGAGGTCGCACAATAGCTAAACGAACGTTCTATTAAAGGAAAATAAAGGAAAGTTACACCCCCAACAAAAACAACAAAAGACAACACCATAAATCGGCAGCTTCACCTGGCACTCCTTCAAAGGGTCCACCCGCCACTGCCACCTGCCCACCATCGCCCACCTCTCCCTCCAAGCTTTCCACTGTCTTTCCTTGTGGCCTTTCCAGGTACTGTAAGCCGAGTTGCTTGGAGTGACTGAGGTAAAACCAGCGACACCCAGCCTCGGGCTGCCAGCGTTCAAGGGTAATTCTTCAATTTCTTTATTCCTGGCAGCAAGTTCCCTGGATGGCTGCAGGATATATGATGGGTATTGATGGTGTTTGACTTGAGGTGCAATATACATATATGACATATATGACATATATGTCACGTTTGAAATCTAAAACTTGAGATATGATTCGCAATAAAATTTATCTTTGCTAAATAAAGTCAGTACAGTATACAATCCAGAATCTGAGTCTTATGGTGAACCAACGTGAATCAATTTAAAGATCCACATCTTCGACTTGAGTTGCTTGCACACTAACTAGCCACCTGCTCGAACTGCGAGTTGCCATATTGGCACCTGTTCGCACGGCTCCCAAGAAATGAGTCCAAAAGGATTGATAATACGGTCAACGTACAATCACATCTTTCGCCAAGCTTGTTGCAAGCAAGTCTCTCTCATCAGGCACGGTAACCACTACAGGTGAGCAGAATGTTGAACCTTGGCATTCAAATACAAAATGCATCAAAATGCCTTCCTTCACCAACCAAATTTCTTCCTTTCTCTTAAGCAGTGTATCCTCTTGGGTCGTGACATGTAGAGAAAGAAGATCGAAGACTCAACTGCGCCTTTGGCTTCAACAGCTTTGTGGAACAGCTGGTTGTTATGAACAACTGGGATGTGGGCTAAAAGCGTCTTCCAAGATCCACCTGCAAAGGGAAAAAAATCAAGCAAAACGAAGCAGTTGAGTGGGTGCTTCGCTTATCTCCAGGTCCACAGCAGCCTGCGTTGCGGCGTTCTTCCTGGCCGTTTGCGACCAGCGCACTTCCACCATTTGACTCTCCACAGTCAGAGTTTTTGAATTGCAGCGAGCAGCCTCTTCACAACGTTTTTGCCAAGCAAAAGCCACTTCCTACGACGGAAGGTGAAGAGCAGCGGCATCATCATCATCATCATCATCATCATCATCATCATCATCATCATCATCATCATCATCAGCATCATCATCATCATCAGCATTGCAGAAAGCGCTTTGAAAGGAACTCATATTCAGCCCACACACTCCAAACATATTGGCTTTCTCCTCCAACTGACGGTCCGAGACACCGAAATCAGAGTCCTTTGAAACATGAAAGGAGCAAAAGTGCCCTAACCGTGACCTTTGATGTGCCATGGGTGAGAAACAGAAAAACGGATGCTTGCGCGTCCTCTGCCCATCGGTCATCATCACCAATCTCTGATTCGCCTGCTAACCTGGAAACGGTCTTCAAAGAAAGAAGGCTACTTCGCATTGAAAAAGTCCGGTCTTCAATTCTTTAACAGGGAGCCTGTTTGTTCATATTGAAGGTTCTTTCTTAGAAGCTACTTCCCTGTGAAAAAGTCCGGTCTTCAAAGAAGGAGGTTTACAGTATAAAATATATAAATTGCCGGAATTATTTTGGGGAAAACCGTTTTCTTAGGGAAATAGTGGATACCAAAGGCCGCTAATGGAAAGTGTTTTTTCAAAAGTATTTCCCAAAATGTTATGTTTGTCAAAATTGGGAGGCTGAGAAATTCATTGGTACGGGATAGGGACGATCCCTGATTTTCAAACATCCCCAATCTCTTGGCAAAAGAAACCCTTCACAACAAGCCTTGTCTCCATCCATGAACTGAAACCATGCAGCTGCGACTGGGCAAATTTCGTGTGGCAGAGTGTGGCAGTGTGGCTGCATGTTCATCATGGCACGGTTTGATTTTTGATCGTGCTTTTTCTCATGATGTGACAGAGTGCGGACAATGTTGCCAGTGGCTTTAAATATCATGTGCTTTCATCATGCAGTCGAGCCATCAGCAAATATCCATCGGAACGGGCTGCTTATGTAGTCATCGCGACCATTGAAACATCTGCTCTTGTGATTTGCAAACAGCAGCGCGATGCATACAAAGTGATCTATGTTCATTCCTCCTGGACGCAAGTGCAGGGAAGTCATCGCTGCATGCTCAAATACAATCAAATCACTACATTTCTCGTTGCTAACAGTGTGTCTAGGAAATTGCATGGTTTGATTGATGCTCGACAAAACATCTTCGATGGTGCAGTGCACAAAGTCGAAACTTATCCAGACCATCGCTGTGATTTCTCCCCAACGCTGTGATGAGATGTGTGATGGCCGAAATATTGGGCTGAAACAGGCGCCAATTCGGAGATAGAGCTAGGGTTGCCATTTTCCTGTCATGAGGTTTACTTGTACTGCTGGGTCTTGGAAACCTGCACAGCTGAGTGGGTGACTTACTTTTGATGCGGATGGCACCCATTCATACCACGGACGGCTGTCAAGAGTTGCAAAAAACAAGACCGCTCAACAAAGAAAGGTAGTTGACATCATTCCCAAACTCCCCAAGGCGCCCGATTGTGTAAAACCGAAATGACGTCCCTTCCTGAAGTAGATTAGGACAAGTAGTGGCTAACAAAGGTACCGCAAGGAGCTCCAACAAAATGATGTGAGTTTTGCCTGGCAACCACATACACAACGACTCTTGGGGTACATCCGCAACAACACATTTGACCATCGTCCTATCTTGAATCCACATACCAATACGACAACCACTTGGACATGGAGCCTCAGTGGAAGCGTCTGTGTACACAATGAGGGGGAACTGACATGGGGCAAAATGTGCACAACTCTTGGTGGGACAACCGCCAATGCAAGACCAAGGACCTGCAGTGGTTGCTGCAACTGAGGTGTGGGAAAATGTTGGTGGTCCCAAAATTGTCGGGCAATCAGGGAGGACATTGCGCCTTCTAATGGTTTACCAACAAAGGTACCTTCCAGCCAACCCAGAACACCACGCAATTTTGAAGCATCTCCAGGTGTCAGCTTGTTGGCGTGCAATGCATTAATGATGAGGGTTTTGGTTGTTTGTATGGTACTTGGTGCACGTTCCATCTAAATCGTGAAGTTAGACACAATACAGCTAAAAATAGCTAAAGTCGGTAAGCTGCCCCAAAAATTTCGGAGTTGGAGTCATAAGTTGACGCTTGCCATCGCTTACTTCGACTCCAAAATGTCGCAAAATCTTACATACAAGAGTTTTGTCTGTGCAGCTAAGTCTGCATATTCCAGTCGGAAGGAATCATCAAAATCTGACCCCCAACCAAAAACAAAATGCGTCGACAAATTGCGGTCAAAAGCTGTGGGGTCCGGTTGAACTGGTTAAGAGCTGAAGCAAGACCAAATGGCATGCCAAGCATCTGCGCATAAACCCGTTGTTTGGAGGGGGGGCGCACGAAAATGATGATATTAACAGCTTGGTGTTCTCTTGCAACATGATTTTGCCGATATCCTTTCCAAAAATTTTCCATGCCAACGTGAGTGCGAAACCAAAGGTATAGGGTGGACAAATCAGTGGCTTGGGCATGCGGCCGGGCTGAAAGCACATGTTGAAGCAAACGGTTGGTCCAAAATTTTACAACTGCAACAGGAACATCAGGATGCTGTAACAAACACGATGGGTTGACAATGGTTTCAAACAATCGGGAGCACTCATTGTGACGGCCAGCCTTACCATCATCAATCGGCCGTTCTTTGTCAGCTTGGTGGACAGTGTGGCGCTTCAAAGGCCGCCACTTGCCCTTTCCATTTTTTTGTCAAAGAAGGATCCGTTCCGAAACGGACCAATGAGGCCAAATTTTTGTTCTTTGCGTGTTTCGTCTAAAATGATGGCAGCACTGCGGTCTAAACGCGCACCTTTTTCTGGTGAGTCCACATATTGCTCAACATTATGGCTTACCAATGGTGTCAATGGTTCACCTGAATCAGGCTCAAGCCACACGGAGGTACATCCCAAACAATTGAAAAACCATCAACAAGACATCGAGGCAAATCCTTGTCCGGCCTTTGACTTTGACTTTTTTTTTGACTTTGCGCCTGCATGCCTGTCGGCAGCCCATTTATGGCGCAGGTTATGAAACCAACACTAGTGTACAATCATGTCAAAATAAAAGTACAAAAATCATTCAGGTAATGCTGCCATAAATCGGTGGCCTGCGCTGTGAGTAACCAGTCCTCAAGATGCTGCCATCGACCAAAATGTTGTAATGGCGGGTCCCAGGTCATAAATGTTCTTCCAATTCTCCCTTGTTGTGGGTGCCAAGCCAACACACGTCTGATCCACCTGTCTTCAGGCAACAAGGCGACATAATTTGCAAATTTCCAGTATTCCGTTAAATATCTGTGCGACCATATATATAAATATCAATGAAGCAATCATGAAAGCAATCAACGCAGGTGTCATCCCAAGAACATGTTGCACAGGACAGGTTGCTAGCAGTTGTGAGTTCAACGGTGCAATAATCTACGATGACCTACGCAATTCCGTAAACAAGGTATCACGGACAAAGCCAACTTCAAGACCCAAGTGCCATGGCAAACCGTAAATCTGTTTCCAAACAACTTGTGTGGTGGAAAGGACATGTTCCAAAGGAGTTAGCCTGCGATTTAGCACCAATGGCGCATGACAAACCCAATTCTTTTGGCAGTCAACCCTCGCAGGGGCAGAAGTTCGCAACGCAGACCAATCGAAACTATGCGCTTGCGACATCTCATGAAACGATACCCATGCCATGTAAGACCGAAAATCCGAATCATGCTTCAAAAGTTTGGCACGAGCTGCTTGTCAAGAGGCCTGTGAAAGCAAGTCCAGCGTCTGCAGGGCATCATCAAACCAATGTGCTCCGAAACGGGCATATGAGGTGGCGAATGCCAAGGCAATCCCAGTAATGGAACCTCCACTTGAAATAGCCCATCCCCGAAGTGGAGGGGATGTCCCTATTTAATCTTGGTTGGTTTGTGTTTGGCTTTGTTATGTTGCGCAGTTGCCAAGCCCCAAAAAACTTAACCAGTTTCCATGCGCCACGAACAGTGACGAAAGTTCTGAACAGGGCAATCTCTTTGCCGTTTTGTGCACTGGACACCCTTCCATCTGTGACAGACATTGTGCTCGGTCAAAGTTGCTGTGTCGATGGGCCTACCTGTTCTCCATGCATAGTTTTCACGCGCTTGGCTGGGGCCCCTCTCCATCAATAAGGGCACCAACAGAACCGATTTGCCACAAAACGGCGGTTTTCTGATCAACACCGACTTGCAATGCCTCAGACATCGGATACCCTTCATTATTTAAGACTCCGCACTTTTCACTCCAAAGTTGGATGTTTCTCTAGCAGCCCAATTTTAGCTGCAGGCAAAATGCCAAAAAACTTCACCATCTCTGAGCCACGGGTGGGCTGGGACCATGAAGGGAAAGCTTGAGCAAAGTCATGAATCATTTGTCTTCTTGAATCCAAGACTCCGCACTTTTCACTCCAAAGTTGGATGTTTCTCTAGCAGCCCAATTTTAGCTGCAGGCAAAATGCCAAAAAACTTCACCACTTCTTCCAACTTTTTCGTCCTCAAGCTGGTGTGCTCCAGAGATGGCGCCAAGCAGTGACAGGAATGTCAGCCAGGATGAAACCCTGACACTGCTTTCTCACATCAGTAAAAACAAGGGCAAGTCGCTCTACCTTGCTTCGTGTATTCACTGAAAGCTTTGTGTGGAATGTTGCTGTTGAAACCTCCTGCAAGTAAATCTCAAGAACCTTGTTGCTAACCCATCGTCCACGTCTCCTTACAAGTTCCGAGTCCTCGAACTGCTGAAGCATGTATGTCGCCCCTCCGGGCCGGAAGGAGCCTAGATCATATGGGCAGCTCTCGTGGCTCTTGACTGTAGGGAGGCCAAGTGCAGTCTGCAACATATTGAGTCCCTTCCTAAGTGTCGACGATGACATAGGCCACAGAGGTTGGTCAGGTTGAAGTCTGCCAAACACTATGGTCAAAAATTCGACAACATCAGATTGGTCGACCCGTGCTGACTGATGGCGTGCCGTCCTCCCACGTGTCTTCGGTGTTGTGATTCGAAGCAGAACACAATCAAAACCTGGAGCACCATCAGGAGGTAGGATCAAATCACGCCTCTTTGCATTAAGGACTTCGCCAATCCTCAGCAATCCACACCATGCCAGCAAAAACACAATCCAGCTTCAGATACCCACGTCCAGAGTATCGCCAAGCTGCAAAGTGCCAGCAAAACACTTCTCGGCATCGCCGGATGATGGCTAGCCGGCTCATCAGCAACCCAGGAAAAGGCAAGATCCCAGGCTAGCCCAAGGCTCCTCCTAAGAGAGCCTCTCTTTGATGTCACTGCATTGATCGTCTCACTATAGACCCCGTAAGGCCGGCCAGCATAGTACAAACTACGCCCATAGTCAACCAGCAAATTCGCAACCCTGTCTGCATCTACAAACTGTGCTTCCAGCAAAGAGATGACACTGACATCACTGTAAGCCCTCGTCCAGTCATCAAATTTCGCAAGAAGATTGTCCCGGTTGCTCCTAGTCGCCGGCTTCAACACCCGATCAGTAAACAGTTGCGTCCCCTGTCGTCTTTCTGCTCGTGTCCTGTCTGCAGCACTCGAAACTGGCAGTAAAACTCCATGGCAGAGACGGGTGCACAGGAAAATGACCAGGGGGCAATGGCTACGATGGATCCACTGTGTCCCAAAACAAACCTTTCGGGGCTTTTGGGGTTTTGGGGAGGCATCAGATGAAGCACTGCCGGTGGGAAGCCTGTTTGAACAGCGGAGCAAGAGATAAAATCCAAGCGATAAAGTGATGAAGGAAATTGTGAAGGCGATCAAAGTTCCAGAACAAAATCCACAAAGATCAGGCAACGAAGGTTGAGGCTCGTCAAAAGGGTAGCAAGCATGCAAACCAGGGGGCAGAACCCCAATGAGAATGACAAGCCGTAGCCAGCCAGCAAGGGGCCGTTGAAACTGAAAAGTGTGGAGCTTTTGGATGGCTCTAATGGGCAAGCCTTCAACAGCAGAAAGTCTTGAGCTGTCTCTCAGCCTCTGCTCCCTTGTCGGGTCGTCTGCTATGTTTAGTCTTGTGGGTGCAAAGCCAAGGGAACCATAAAGGCTCGGCTCGAAGATCTCCCTTTTGCATGGGAGCATTTTGCAACCCGGCTGTCAAGTAGAGCTGTGTAACGAGTGTCACCACCATCAACCACCAACTTCTTCAGCAAGGCAAGATACGAGTGGGACTCCAGGATATTGATGTGGGATCTGGTCTTCCAAAACCACTCGAGGTCTGTGCTCCAACAACCAGTCATCAAGATATCATTTAGGACCACAGACTCAATGGCTGCTCCTCCTGACCCCTGGCTCTCTTCATGAGCTGAGTTTCTCAAGGCCTTTGCAAACACCAAAGCGAACCGATCAGCAAGCTTTGGCACATAGACTGCTGATGCCTTTGTTAGGGCACCTTCTATCCTGACGTGCTTATGCCCTCCCTGGCACTGTACTGAGAGCAAATCACTGTCAAGTCGATAGGATAACAATCTGAACTTCTTTAGATGTGGGGACCCAAATGCACAACTAGCAATTGAGGTTTGGCTGAATCCGAGCTGCATCAAAAATGTCCATATGCTCATCCAGGCCATCTTGCTCAAAAAGGGCTGTTCCAGTAAGCTGGGTCTGTTGTAGTTTCTTGCGACCCAACACAAAAAGAAACATCGAAAGGCAAGAAGATTGCCTAGCCAAGTCTTGTAGCAGGACAAATTGAAGCCACGAGGTTCTTTGTAACTCCTCACACATGCGTGAGCAGCAGGGGAGAATGTTGTACACGGCGGTTCACACATTATGCTCTTCAGCTTTCCAGTCTGTAGCATATAGCACAGCCACTCTATGAGCTTCAAAGACTGGAGGTCAAAGTTCTCCGAATCTGAAAGCTCAATTGGCGGCATCACCACCAAACCACGATCGGACGCTGCTGCCGATACGACTCCCGAGCCTCCACAGACTTCACAAAAATCGAAGAGGAAGGGAATCTTTGCATCCTCTCTCTGAGCTGCAAACGATGCACCCCACGTTGCATCCTCTTGGTTCTCAATCTCCTCAAACTCCTCACCAAGCAAACGGAGGGCCGACCGAAAGGGATTGTCGAGCTTGGTATAGGCTCCTCTCTTGTCACCTCCCAGCCAAACAGCCTCTGCAAGGTTTTCGGGAATCTCTCTTGAAACTACCGCGCCCTTCTGCATGGATGCATCAGTTGCATAGATGCGCCTTGCATAGGGCACCTGGATATTGGATACTGCTACCAATCCAAAAATGGAGGCCAATACAACCTCCTCAGCAACACATCTTGCAAGCTCTAAAACCTCAGAGTCAGGGCGCCCACCAATCACACCATACTGGTATAGGCCGCCCAGCACTGAAACCAGACATCTCCTGAACATCAAGGTACAGGTCCAACTACCCGCCAATCTCGAAGCAAGACCCCTGGAGATGATAGGCAACTGTGCTGCTCGCAGTGAAAGGGCAATCAAACTCAGCCTCTTCATAACAGGGGAGCCAACAAGCACCGTCTTCCTGGACCTTGCTTTCTCACTGCTATCAATCTCTGCCCCCACCACTGTGAAGTGCTGGCTGTTCTTTACATCCTTCTCCGGTGACCCCAGCACTCATAGATCTGCTGAGCCGCCTTCAAACATTCACCAACCACCAAAGGACTATGATCACTGAGAGATTTGCATTCCAAGCCAAAATAATCGTCTATGACTAACCCTTCATAGACTGGGCCGGCTGGGTAGGCATGACGACTACGGATTTGCCTTTCTGGCTTTAATAGGCCGCCATCCGCCAGCAAACTGGCGTGTGACGACAATGCATACTCCACTCCTAAATGATCTCCTTGAAATAATGATGCGAAGTTTGGGTAGAGAAGGTCCTCATCATTCAAAAGCAAGGACCTTCTCTTCTTGGCACCTTTCAGGTTCTTGTAGTCGTCACCGACCTTCTCTCTAGGGCCACAAAGTCCAGCAAGATGAGCCTTCAGGTCTTCATAGGCCTTGTCCTCCTTGAACATGTAGGCTGGGTAAGAGAAAGGCAAACAGTTTGATGCAGCACGGGCTCGAGTAACAGATGCTTGATGGTAAAAGTCCTTCCTATCTGTCACTATGCCATAGATAGTACAACCCCTGGGACAGTGCAGAGATGTCATCATATAGCCACCTGGAGGAACTTCGAGGGACCACTGATTGACCGCTCGGCCCCATTCATCAGCCTCCTGTCTCCAATCATCCTATCAGCTGTTTCACTTTTCAGGTTATTGAACACCCGTGAAAAACACCTCTTGTATGCTCCCTCCCTTGAAAGCGAAAGAAGCCCCTGAGATGACCACAACTTTGCAAGGGCCAGATTCTCCTGCTTGGACTCCAGCTCAAAGTTTGGACCGACTACCCAATCCAAAGGCTCGGAGTGCCGTAGAATGGCAGGTTCAACAAACGGGAGCCATAGTTCATCATTCAAGTGATCTGCAAGATTCCAACCACCTCTGCCTGTCTGTTTCAAACGGCTGACATCAAGTGGACGGTAGGGATCAAGCTGCTTCTCACCAGCATCCTCACGGGCCTTCTTCACCAGGGTTTTTGGGAATTGAGGAGTAACGGGAACAGGCTTCTCAAAATCCCTCGGGCCATCTCCATAGAACTGCTCGCTCACTGAAGGACATGACTTCGCAAAATCTTCCAGCAAACGAAGACGTGCAATAAATTCCCCACCTGACCTTCCTGGCGATAAAGGGAACACACCAGGAGCATCACACGCAGCCAAAAGCGACCAGAGCCTCTTGTGAATGGCTCTCTGCATGTCATTTGGTCGCCTCCCAAGCAACACCAAATCAGCTCCACGAAAGCCATCATGAAGATAGTTGAGGGCCACAATGAGGATATGCAACAACCTCTTTCGAAGTAGCGTCAACCACCTGCTTGATGAAAGCTTGGGGCCCCCTCCTCTGAACACATTGAAGTCCGCCAAGGGGATAGGAAAGACTGCGGAAGAGGGAGCTGAGCCCCCACATTGGATATGAAAAGTTTTTGCAAGGTAACATGCAAACCTTGTCCTTGTAGCCAAAATCCATCTAGGCATTAGAAGCTGCAAGGGATCGGAACGAGATGGACTGTGGAACAGCATCAGTTTGGGCCCCATTACCAGGCCAAACCCCCGAAGCAATTCCCTGCGCCGGTCCTTTTTCGTTGAGGGAATCACGAGAGGAAACACCAGACTCAACACCCAGGTTTGGACAGCAGCGGTCAAACTGACATGCGCCTCCCCCAGGCAGTCGACCTCGGTGTTTCCGCTCATGACTCACACCTCCTCTTGTTGATCCTCCAATGCTTTCTGCCTCTTCTTTTTCCAGGCTCCAGGCTTTGGTTGGATCTTCGCTTTCGGCTTTGGGGTCGGGCTGGGATCCGACGAAGCTGCTGACGGTCTTCCCACATCGTTTCGCCGTTGAGAGATAAGGCCCAACTCCTTGATGAAGCTGAGGGATATTGAATATTGTGATCCATTTTTGGTCTGCCAGTGGGGCAAACGCTTTTCCTTTTGACAAAGGAGCGATTCGTGAATAGCCCCGATGGAGGATCCTCTGTCAGCGACAGCAACAGCCCCACGTCCATGGAGGAATCGAGAGCTGTTTGTTCCAGGCATACCGCCAGCAAAGCCGTGGCATCCCTGGCTGCCTCCCAGTTCTCGCATTGGAGGTAGTCCATTATCATAGCCACTTGCCACATCACATATCCATATCCCGCTGACAACCAAACCCCCCGAACCTCTCCACATACTTTGTGAGTTGATCCGGAGGGGGCTGCAGGATTCATTCTCTCCTTCCCATGTTTGCCAAGACAGCTGCAAAGAAGGTGCCCTTGTGCTGGGCTAACTCCTGCTGCAACTTCATCCGACCCGAAGCTCCTTTGCTCGAGTAGCCTGAACTGGAGCCTACCAGCTCTCCCAAGGAATCCCCTCCTAAATTTGCTATTTGCGCAGCCAAAGCAGTCACAGCCGAAGACTGTGCAAACATCGCCTTCAGCATCTCGCCTTGATCTCCTCCAATCATCTTTTCTCCTTCCAGCGCAAGAGTCTCCGCTTCCGGAAACGTCGGAAGCACAGGAACTGCCTAGACTCGAGAAGCGGACTGAGGTGGCGGCATCTGCTTCAGCAAGTCCTGGGGGGACGCCGACAATCTGCTTGATGATCCAGGCATAGTTGAGTCTCCAAGAGGCTGCTTCAAGGCTAACGTTCGGGTAGGCTCGCTCATCTTCTCCTCCATCAACTTTGTCCTGCTTGAAAGCTCCTGAAGCTGGGACGTCAGCATAGGTAGAGCAGCTGCCACACTCTCGAAGGATGCGGCCAGTGATGCAACTGTCGGCCGCTTTGCCTTTGGCTGAGGAGCAGGCTTTGGATTCTGAGCTCTTCCTAACCCAATAGGCTGTTGACCTCGTCTTCGCCCAGGCTGAGTGGAACCTCCTGCATCCAACTGCTCTGATGTCTCTGGCACTAATTCTGCTTCGGGATCCTCTTCCTCCAGCTCCTCCGCTGCAGAGTAATAGTGTATGCGATCCCCTGCATCTGGCTGAACCAACCAATCCCAAGCTGCTGCAACCAAGTCGTCTCGCAGTGGAAACCTGAAGGGATCTTGGTCGAGAAGATGGAGAAGATCTGGAGGACCAGTGTAGTCCGAAACCTTGGAAAGATGACCCAAAATTCCAGGGGTCATGTCGACGAGCAGAACATCCATAGATCCACCTTCTCCTGCAATAGGTGGAGACCCATCCATGGCCTCCAGCCACAGTGACCAACTTGGATGGCCCCACCATGTCGTCTGGCCCAGCCAGCATGCCTTCTGCTAAGGCCTCCTCTCCAAAGAAGTTATCGGGAACTGCCAACAAAACGGCTGAACGCTTTTTGATCACCACGAGCGCCACTGCCAGTGTAGAACCATCCTCTTCTGCATCTCAGGGCACCTCCAGCACGTAGGGATGAAAGGCCTCTGACACGGAGCGAATGGCGGCAGCCATTACTCTCAATTGAGGATGGAGGGGTGAGATACCCCTGCAGCCTCCAGGTAGATGCGAGCCTCTGTCTCTGAAGGGAAGGCGTGGCAGATAGTTGAAGAGCCACTGACCGTGCCAACTGCACGGAAGAAGGAACTTGATGAGGTGAACACACGTGGGCACTCCAATCCCACACAGGACACCACGCACCAGAACCTGTTTTGCAAGCTGATTGTCTCAGTCCTGTTTGGAGAACTGACTCGCCCCTCCACCACTGCTCTTGCCCAGCAGCCAGCAATCCAAGCCCTCTTTGCCCTCTCAGATCCGGAAAGGGAAGATCCAGATAGTTGCCTCGATGCCCGCGAAGTCCAATGCTCAATCGGGCCCTGGCTGACCCATCCAAGTAGCGAGCCAACCGTGTAGTGGATGGGGAAGCAGTAGCTGAAGCAGAGGGTGGTAGGTGAAATCCAAGGAACCACAAGGTGATGAGGGTGAGCAGAACCAAGCAGGTGAAAAATCCAAGAAGTTTCTTCAACTCTACACTGCTTGACAAGAAATTCTCCACAAGATATGGATCCAAAAAAGAAAATATTTTGAACAAGAGACTTAAAGTACAAGCTCTATCCCGTAAAACTTCCCTGAAGCTTTGGACACTTGTTTTGGCGGTAAACTCGACCAAGCTCGTTGTGGTATGCAAACTGTTGGATGCAGGGCGGAGTTAATTGAGAGAAAACCCCCTCTGCAAAATAGACAAACGGTCAGGAAAATTCATAAAATGAACAGTCCCGGTAGTTGACAAACTGTAGAGGAAATTTAAACAGGTATCGGTCCCGGGCTTCGCCATGGACAATGGGAGTGTTCTCCCCAAAAGGCAACTTGCTAGGCAATACACCCCGCAAAAGTGACGTTCAGATTGGCCAAATTAGATGAGCTCTGAATACTGATTTTCGAACCTGTAGAAGAGCGTCTGGTTGGCATCTGATCCACGAAGTTCATGGAAGAGTGGCCCACGGATCCTGAAATATCCAGCCCTGTTTGGGTCTGTTCCGTCTCCCTTCTCCAATATATTGGCAAGGAGAAGTGTGAGCACTCCTTGCGGAGTGAAAACCAGAGTGCAAAGCATGTACTTCTTGATGCCCGGAGGAGGTCTCTCTGCGTATGGTGCAGACCATGACATGAAGTAGTGAGCACGTTCAAAAGCTTTCAGTGGATCGGAACGCAGTCCGAAGCGAAGGCTATACGGATCTGGAAGGATCGGTCGACGATCAGTGAGCATGGCAAATTGAAGAGGTGAGAGAGCAACGAACAAACGGAGCTCCATATATAGCAGGTGCCAGGACTGGAGGAATCGGGTCAACCATCTCTTGTGTACTGGTACGTGTCATCTGAATTGGAGCGGCCATCTTCTGAAGCAAGAATGAACAGAGTAAAAGAGGTGTTCCTGAAAGATTCACACAAGGGTGGGTAAAGAGAAAAAAGGGTGGGAAATCGAAAAGGTTGGATAACCAAAGAGCAATCTTGACCCAAAATGGCAACCATCAATTTTGTGTCAAGATTCGCAATGTTGAAAAACATAACCAAACCTATCAAAACAAAACACGGTTTGGTCAACGTTTCTTCAACTCTACACTGCTTGACAAGAAATTCTCCACAAGATATGGATCCAAAAAAGAAAATACTTTGAACAAGAGACTTAAAGTACAAGCTCTATCCCTTAAAACTTCCCTGAAGCTTTGGACACTTGTTTTGGCGGTAAACTCGACCAAGCTCGTTGTGGTATGCAAACTGTTGGATGCAGGGCGGAGTTAATTGAGAGAAAACCCCCAACGTAGGCTGTCAAAACAACCGGGATAGAGCGCTCGGTAATGCTGGTATTCCCAAACTGAAAACTGAGTGCTCTATGAGAGGCACGTATGAGTGAAGTAAGATTCTGGTCGTTGACAGAAATCAAAAGTAAAGAAAAGGATCACTGTGGCCAATAAGGGAATTTGTCCCTTGAACAGGGGAAACCTGTTCCTCATAGTGAAACGAGACATCTCGTTTTTTTTTGTGCTCACGGCACATATGCCCGGAGGCGAACGGCAAAACACTATGAGTTTTGATGGGGGAAACCCATCAATGAAGGTGAAAATGGACATCCATTTTTTTGGTGTATAAACACCGCGCGATACGGATATCAGCGCAAAAGTTGGAAAAAAACACCTTCATTAGTGGGAACACGTCCCGGGCGTGCGCGTGGCACTAAGAATGGGCCATTTCTCACACGGAGAGTTATGTCAGTAAGTGATCCAAAGCAGCAAGGCATGCTTTTCTTTGGCACACACGTGCGCCTGAGGGGATGGAATCAATAATGTCAACAGGGGCTCCTGTAATGGATGACCCGCAAGTAACTTCGAAACATTGATCTCGAATTTGGAAACGAGATCTGGTCATTGCACCTGAGTTGATTTGAGATGCAGCATGAATAATATGAGATTTCTTGTTGAGAACAAGAATGGAAGTATGTACCTGGGGTACATGCACGTCTTCATCAGATGAAGAGCTTGAGTCGGAATCCGACGATGATGATGAGTTATCATCAGTTCTATTGGTTGGCTCAGTATTGGCCTGTTTTGGTTCGATAACCGATAAAGGTTTGACATCTGGGTTTTTGGAACGATTGGACATCTGAAGGCATTGAAGGTCTTCTTCTGTGATAGGAGGTGACGTAAAAGAAGGTTCTGGTAGGGGCTGTTTAGCCCCTCTTGCTTGAGAGGTAAGAGGTCTCCATCCAGATCCGATCTCGATGAGGATGTCACGTTGAAGAAAAAGACTTGGCCAAACATCATCACGGGAGTAAAGCTGAACGGATTGTTTGTGATGTCCTTGTTTGGCTCGTTGCTCAATATTAAGATTGAGTTGTCCTGCTGCAGCCAGTATGGTGGATTTCATACTGTGTGTCGATAGGTCCAGTGCTTGGTCTGGAGTGAGCAGTGGTGTTTTTAGCCAAAGGCATTGTGACATATAGCGTATTAAGGCCAAGCCATGATGATACGAACAAGGTGTGGAAAACGGGATGGAGTCAGTCCAAGATGGCAGTAGGAAGTCAGGTTCCCATTCTGTGCCCCAGTAGTTCTGACTTTGAGAGATGCCTTCCTCGAGGGTTTGTAGGAACTTGGAAATCCAATGTCCATTGGATGGTCTTGTAGAAATACCTAAGCAGCAAACTCCCCATGGTTGGCCTGAAACTGATGTTTTCGTTCTCCAAGAAATGCCCCGTAGGATGTGTCCTTGGAGGCTGATGGAAGCTGGCTTTGTCCTAAGAAGGTCGCGGAATCTAACTGAAGCCATGGTAGCAATGAGGAAGCATCCAAGTGTAACAATTTCTGCAGGTTTAGCTTCTTGGTCAATGATACGATTTTCCCAGGCTGCAAGTACAGCAAGTGGAATTGGCGTAGCTTCGGATCTCTCGAAGGGAATGCGAGTCTTTGATTTTAGAAAATCAGAGACAGTTTGGCTCTGGAGATGTTTGAGAATTGGAAGGTCAAGCTTGAGTGATATCCATCTTAGAGCCTTGATATGTGTAGACATTCGTGTTCTGGAGGGTTCCAGGTTCTTTTTCTTCTTGAAAAGGTCGGAGGCGTGAAGGTAGTCCAATATAAGAGATAAGGGTGCCTCGGCTGGTATAGTTGAGTGTAGGTGGCACCAACATGCCCAGTGGTGCCAAACTTGTAGATACATAAGAAGGCCTCCTGTTCCGAGGCTTTCACCGATTCGTTCGATGTGTTGGTCAGCGAAATCTGAGTCGTAAATCTCGCAGAAAAGTTTGCTGGAGAAGCCAATGTCGTAGAAGATCTCTTTGAGGCGGTCCTTGGCCTTGTTGGATTCAGCTGATTCTTTGGCTTCGGTTGTCTGCGAGGTTCTGGAGGGATGGTGAAACCTGTCAGGAGAGGGTAGGCACTTGGCCGAAGCTTGAAGGATCCTCAGGATTGGTGGGTCAAATGTAGTTCTCTCTGTCTTTGTTGGTGAAGCGAAGGAATGCAAAACTGGAGCATCCAGACCTCCAAGGTGGAAAGTCGGAGGTTTAGATTTCATCCTGAACTTAGGAGGTGGTAGTGCATGAGCTTCACAAGTAGAAAAATCGCGTGGTCTTGATCTAGGAGAGACCTGGAGAGAGGGCTTTTGAGATGATGTTTGGCAAGCAATAGAAACAGTGCTTGGTTCTGTATGTGATCTTGAAGTTGAAGTGGGTTTCGAAGGAACGATCCAAGATCCAGAGAGAGATTCCAACTCATCATCGATGTCTGGAGGAAGAGGAATGTTTGGAACATTCCTATTCAGAAATCTTTTGACCACGGTGATTGGGAACATGAGTCGGATTGAAACCGAAAATGGCTGCGGGTAAAGCATGTAAATAGAGGAGGATGAAAGAAAAGAGAAAAAAGAAAAAAAAAAGGACAAAGGAAAGAGACACATCAATTTCTCAGCCAAGAAACAACAAAAAAAATTGTTTTGCATTAGCGTGGAGATCGAGGTCCCATTGGACCGCTGTATTAATGTACCTTGGGAACGGCAGCGGGTTGAAAATTTCAACCAGTTTAATTAGGACTCGTGAACTTTGGCAGAAATTGGTGGTTCTGCCTCGACTAAGATCATCGGCGTCAGTGTTCTTCTCACCTGGGATGTGATGGATGTTGAGAAAAATATTGCATTGGATCTGCTGGATGGATACCAATTTGATAATGTCGGAGAGGACTTCCGTATTGGAGAAACCATGGTTGATGTTAGCTTCTGCTCCAGTGTTGTCTGATCCGGATTGGATGCTGATAATCCCTGGTCTGGTAGAACACTTCTGGTTAACGAGGAGGAGGATGCAAAGCTGGGCAAGTGCCTCCCACGAAGAAATATAGCGTTGGAGGCTTTTTGGTGTGTCGAGGAAAGGTTGTAGTTCCTGTCTGTCCCAAATGTGACTGAACCAAAAAATCTTCGTTTCCAACTTGATCCAACCACCAATACCCATTTGGTCTTCAGTTGCAAAGGCATCAGCCGCAGCGGTGACTGTCATCTGAGTTGATCGATTCAAAGGTATGGATTTGAGAAGTGGAAGAAGAGACTCTTTTGACCAAAGTAGAGTCTTTTTTGATGTGTCGGACAGTCGTCTCTTTTCACAGTTTGGATCTCTGAGTCGGATCCAAACATGACGTTCGATAGGGATGTCACTGGGAAGTTGGGATTTGGATGAAATCGTAGAATGTTTGAACTCAACGACACGAGAGCCAACAGGGAGATGAAGGTGATTGTGCTGAGTAATGGTGGCCGCATCATTGAGAAGGTGGAGGAATGATTCCCATTCTGTAGGGTTGATGCTATAATTGGTGGCTGGAATAGCGTAGAGGTCGCGATATAAGGAAGTCAGTAGGAAGCGAACATGGTGGACAAGTGAAGTTGCCCAAAGCAGGATTCCGATGATCTTCTCAAGGTTCTTTCTGGAGGGTGATTGGAGAACCGCTGCAATGAGAGAATGGATTTTCTCTTGCTTTGAAGAGGGGAGTTGGGCGATCATAGTGCCTGGGTTTATAGTCCATCCGTTCCAGTCAATAGTCTTGTCGAACTCCAGCTTCTTCCATGAAAGTGGTGCTCCGATGATGCGGAGTAAAATGATTGCCAATGTAAATTGTACAGCTGAAGTTGATTTGGGAAAAAGGAGGAAGAAATCATCAACATAGACCCAAGCTGCATGTCGAAAGAACAGGAGAGAATGTAATAGTCTGAGTATGGCGCCAGAGACACGACCCCAGTGCCATGCACTGGTCTTTGCACCAAAGTGTGCTGAGCCATATGCGAAAAGTCGACCATCAAATTTAAAAAGGAGAGATCCTCGTTCATCTTCACGGATGAGCATTCTTTTGTGTGCTGCTTTGATGTCGATGGATGCTCCTTGCCACTCGTCTTGTAAAGGAGGACAAGAGGATAGGAAGAATGATATATGTCGGAGGTTTGGGAGTCTCTGTTTCTCAGGTAAATGACATCGTCCATTCATGCCACATATGGTAGAGTCAAGGACTAAACGAGGATCCCGATTGTCCGCATGGACTACTCCCAGTTTTCCCAAAGCAATACCTTTGGGCCAACGCTGTTCAGCTGTTGCAATATCTGGTAGTTCTTCAATGAAGCCGTCATCAAGTTCCTTTTGAATCAGTTGGCGTGTTGTATCTGGGTTGTGATTGGCACTGGTCCAGTTGTCATGGCAAACGACAAGGTCAGGGTAGTCTGATGATATACTGCAGTTTGTTTCCCAGAGCCCCACTGGTTCGAGTTGTGAGAAAGCACCTGATGGAATGCCTTCTTGAAGTAAAGTGGCGATTTTTGGATCAGGGTCCTTAGAGAGGATTAATAATGAGTGGAGCAGGTGAAGGCGGAAGGGTTGATGATCTGGAATGGTGAAGTCGAGTGAGATGGATGGAAATGAGTGTTGGATATCGTCGAGAAAAGGTAGTAGTTCATCTTCTGATACAAATGGCTCGGATTGGTGATTTTTGCACGCATCAACTACTTTTGTGTGTAGTTTGGTTGTAAGGATGCGTTTGATCCACATCTGTCGGAGGGATTTGAGAAGATCCTTTGACTGTGGTATAGTCCAATTGGCTGCACCGTCAGTGATACGAGGCCCTTTTGAGATGGGGTTTCGAAACAGCAAACTTCTCCACTTTGACAAGTCTTGGTTCATCAATGTGGATTTTGTAACCCATGGTGAAATGATGTCGATGACAGCCGAAGCAAATGCTGAAGGGTACTCTGCTGTAAGAGCACTGATGTAGGAGCCATCTGGGAGTCGCTTTCCTCTAAAATCCATGTGATCTCGATGAGAACAATGACCTGCTAAGTGGGAGATGTTCTCTGAAGTGGCAGCAATTGCCCAATATTTGAAGAAGTCAAGTCCCCATTTGCATGCTGGAGTAGCGACAAAGTAGCATGAACATTGCTCGACAAATTGACGACTAGAAGGTTCTTTCCAAGCCATGGAGTTAAGAGGTTGTTCCTTACCTGCAAAGCCTCCTTGTTGAAATACAGCAATACAAATGAGGTCGGATCGACGATGTATCTCCTTGGATTCTTGGACTTGACGTTTTTGGTAGTTGGAAAGTGAAGGAAAACCATCAAGGAATTCCTTGGATCTCAGTGGAGGGGGTCCTCCATCATTCTTCCTAAGTGTCGAATAAAATCGGCAAGGTGGGGCTGACCAAACAGCCCCAACAAGTCCTGAATGTGCAAGTTTCAAAAGATTCTCAAACAAATCGTCGTTAAGAATATCGCAAGTGGCATTGAACTCAATATCAAAGGGGGAAAAATGATCAATGTTCATAGCTTTAGCCGCACAAGAGAGTGGAGCTGAGTGTCCGGCAAAAAGGTCAAGGAACAAACGTATGGGTTTGGAATAAAAAGGTTCAGCAGTTTCTGGATTGGTCTGATGTTGTTGAGATGTAACATCAGAGAGAGGTGATGAAGAGTCCTCTGTCGAAGTGAAGAGTGTAAGTGGAGGAGGAACTGAAGGTGGTGAAGTTGTATCTGAAGTAGGATCTTGGATGTATTGGTGTGGATTGATGTCGTTGACAATCTCGGGTGGTTGAAGGTGAGACACTGTATCATAGTCGAGTTCGAGTCAGGTGGACCCACGGTGGTCCTTCGCGGCGTGTTGCTGCATACATGGTCTTCCGCTTTGGAGACGGGCTGAACAGGCATGGAAGTAAGGACAACTGTCTCCTCTTTTGCACTCTCCGGCATTATACTTCATGCATAGGGTAACCTTCTTGTTGTCGTTGAAGCCATAGGTGCATTGGTTCTTCTTGTCGAAGGTGAAGGATTTTGTTTTTCCTTTTCCGTTCTTTCCTTTGCCTCCTCCTTTCCCTTTGTGGCCTTTGCCTCTAGGATCACGAGGTGGAGGTAGTTGTTTTGGAATTCTTGGCCTCGGCTGAAGTAATGAGGAGATGTCAGATCGAACGACGGTCATTTCGTGTAGGCATTCTTCGAATGACCAAGAACCCTGTGAGTATAGGTTCGAGATAGCAGCCCAGATCTTCTTGTCCGCACTGAAAAATTCTTGGGCAACCACATGTCGTAGACCTAATTCCTGATCAAGTTGTACAAAGGTGTGTTCAGCAACTTTCGCGTCGAAGGCTTTAAAGACTTGTAGGTGACACAAACCACAAAGAACGTAAGCATTCCTGAGGACTGTTGAAGTTCTGTTGAACCAATCGCGAGAGAATCGTACTGATGTGATGTCCATCTCTGGAGTGTCGTCCCAACAAAGTTGTGAAAGGAGTTGGATTTCACTCCGAAGAGGTTTGGATGATCTGGTCTCAATCATGGCCGAGTGTTCGCTGAGACGAAGTTGGATAGGGATGTATTTGATGGTTTTACTAACCTTCTGTTGATGGACCAATGACCAAAGTCGAATTGATGGAGTAGAATGAGAATCCAGTACTTCTCCTGGATAGTTCTTTTCAAAAAGCTGTTTCATGGCTGTCACATCGTCGGAGCTTAGCTTCGGAGGTAAGGTTTTGTGCCAGTTGGATGAAGAATTGAAAGTGGAAGGTGAAGGTGTAGCGGCTGGAGTAGGAGGGAAGGTCTGAGCTGAAGGGATAGGAGGAGACGTGTGGATGGAGTTGCATCTGGACCAAAGGGCTCGGAGTCTTGCACACACGGGTGACGTGGTATCATCTTCTCCTGGTGGAAGTAGGCGTTGGATGTTCTGATCCAGCATCTGCATAGATGAGAAGGCAAGTCCGAAGGTCAAAGTACAATCATAGCCCAAATGGTTCAAGATATCCTTGATAGGGTCAGAAATGTGGAACTGTTGTAAGAGATCCTGAAATTCTTCGTCCATCAAGTAAAGAACGGAGTGTCGAACCTATCACGAAGTTAGTGTTGTTTGAGCCTGCAACCGAACGTAAAGAAGCAAAAGAAGTTTTCGTAATAGTGCAAGGGAAAAACAAGGTGCAAGGCCAAAGTTACAAGGTAGAACCAAAAGAATGTGACATTCATCCCTTCAAAAAAAAACCTTTTTCATGGAAGATCGGAAAGTGTTTGCGACCTAAACGTCCTCTTCAATCGGGTCATTGACCGACGGAAGTGTTGGAAGAGGGCAATGGTGTGACAAAATGAGATTGACATGTGCACGTATGAGGTGTCGAGGAACCACTTCCAATGCAGCGATGATCGTCGACTCGATTGCCATTGTTGCTTCTTGAATCGGAGGTGTAAGTCCGAACGTACCTGGTCTAAAGAGTGGTGGACGTCTTGAGGCTGGAGTCAAAGGAGGTGAGTTTCTTTCCGCATCTTCACGTTCAGGTGGTGGTGATCTTGATCTTGGACGAGGTGTCCTTCGAAGTAACTGAATGATAGAAGGACTTGGAGAAGGAGTAGTGTTCTCCGGTTGGTCACCTTCGGTAGTTGTCGACGTCCTTGGTGTTGCCTCTGTTGTAGAGGTAGATGTGCGGTTCAAGAACCATGCCACTCGGAGAGACTCGGGTATTGGAACTGAACGTGGGACTGAGGCAGGAGGAGGTAAAGTGCGTTCCGGTCCCAACCCGACCTTCTCCATTATCTCGAGGACCATGATAGCTCATTGTGAAACAAAGGTCGAAGTAGATGTTGAGCCGTAAACTAAGAAGGAAAAAAAAAGGAACATGGAACCACTTCAACAAGACACATCACAAGCCCTCCCCCCCCCAAAAAAAAAAATTGATCAGCGAAGCGAAGCAGGGTGTGTTTTGCCACAGATTCCGGTCCGAAACGATCAGGGCATTGTGCAGCTTGGTCATATTGGCATTGGAAATTAATCTGATACCACAGAGGTTTCGAGGAGTGTTTTTGTGTCAGACAACCTTCTTCCTGGGTGTTGTAGTCCTTTGTTCTTCAAGGCGATGAAGGCTCCAATCTTCTTGATGACAATCTCCGGACTTGAGATACCGTTTATCTTCATAATGCCCTTGGAGTCATTGAGAGCTTGGAGGTGGCCTCTGACACGGCTTATATATAATTGTAGCGACTCCTCTGCTGTAGGCTCAGGTCTGCATCGTAAAGTGGAAGGGAGAGCTGTCAAGGTCACGATATAATCTGCATCATCCAAGAGGGCATCACATTCGAACAGCCGGTGACCTTCGACAATGATAAAGTGGCGACCAATGCCGTGAGAGATGCTATTGATACTTTGAAGAAGGCGGTCCCAATTGATGCCTGAAGGGGATGCGAAAGAATCGTTGCAAAAGTGGTACATGTTGGAGTTCGTAGACTCGTTGACATACTTGTAGAACTTCTTCGAAGTTGTTGTGACTTGAACTCCTTGAACAAACGTGTTCATGCCTCCAGCGGCGGAACTTTTTCCTATATTCGGGGGTCCAAAGATACACAACATCCGATAAGGCTTGGTGTCCGTAGTCTCCTTGGGGTTCCAAACATGGAAGTTGTTCTTCGAGAGGTACTCGTTGAAGGCAGCAGGTGATATGGAAGGATCACATGCTTTCGACATAATGACTCTAGCTTGAAGCTCCAAGGTGTCAAATGTCGGAATTTTTGGTATCGTTTCTGGACCAAGTTGAAGCGGATGACGTACCTGAGATTGAAGTGGTGTCTTATCGATGGACTTGTCCTCGCTGACATCTGAATCTTCAGAGGAGGTTTGATAGACGTAGGTATATTCAGAATCTGAGACCATGGTAGGTTCTGATTTTTTAGCCGGTCGGGAAGCGGCTGATGATTTGGCCGTA